>WAAE01007679.1:12615-61680 GCA_013400495.1 Nicator chloris
CCCGGCCCCGCGCCTCCGCCCCGCCCCGCCGCGCAGGCGCGGGGCCGCCCCACGGCCGCCTCAGCGGGAGGGGAGCGTGGCCCCGGCCCCGGAGGCCGCAGCGGTGGTCGGGGCAGCGGGGATTGGGCTGCCGTCAGGTGGAGTGGACACGTGAGACGTGGCACTGCTTCTGTGTCTTCTTCCGAATCGCGGAATCGAGTAGGTTGGAAAAGACCTCTGAAATNGTAAGGTCAAATACAAGTGAATTTAATTTTCTCACGCGGTCTGTCTCACCAAGCTCACAGTCACCGCGTTCTTTGTTGCCTGGCTGTAGTGTCTCTGCCACCACACAGCCTCGATCCCGCCGCTAAGAAAGCGGCAGCACCGCAAGAGCATTACCACTACGGCTTTCGGAAAACGGAGCCGCTCCAACCGGGATGTGCGCTAACTAGTGCTGACTGTAAAATACACTGGAAGTCGCTCATGTTCAACCTGCTTTAACTTAGCCCCGCAAAGCTTCATAAACCAATACGAAACGAAAGCTTCACAGAGCAATCATTTCCAAACACAGAGCTGCCAGAGCATCAGAAGTGAACGGGGGGGGCGGGGGGGGCTAAAGTTTTCCCCCCTTGTTTAAACACGCACACAACCCACTACAAGTACGCAGAGAGAGTACACAGCCAAGTGCGGGATGTTTTCTTACAACTCCTGGGCCTAAGCTCCCGGGAGGCACCCCAAGAGAGGGCGGGAGGGAAGCCGCAGGAGCCGCTCTCGGGAGGCCCCCCGCGCTCCCGGCAGCGCCGCCGGCACCTGTAGCCGCCGCGGCCGAGACCACCCCGCCCGGCCGGGACTCGCCGCCAGGGTACAGCCCGGGCCACCGCCAGCGGGGTTCGGGGACCGGCGCCGAGCCCCGAGAGCCGCCGAGCCCGGCTAAGCCCCGCCGTCCCGCCCGGCCTCGGCCCGGCCAGACCCCAGGGCCTGCGCGGGCGCCGTGGCCGCGGGGGAGGCTCCGGTCAGCCGAGACTCGCGGCTCTGCGGCGGGACCTGTTGCTCACACGCCGGGCACGGGCGCTCCGCTCACCGTCCGTCTCCTGCCGCCGCTGACACACTCCAGCCCGGCCTCCGGCTGGAAGTTGGAGTCTCCCGCGTCCCGCAGCGTCCCCGCGCCCAGTCCGCCGAGCCGCTCGGCCACAGCCCCCNCCGAACAGCACCTTGTCAGCTGGACCCTGGCACTGGGTGCCACGGCCAGTCTTTCCTTGAACACCTCCAGGGACGGTGACTCCACCGCCTCCCTGGGCAGCCCATTTCAGTCCAGTCCATTCCCGCCGTCATCTCCCATCTCTCCACCACGGCTTTCTCTGCGCCCCCGAGCGGGACCACCCCAGCAGCCTGTGTCCCGAGCACGCGTGGCTCGCCCGCCTGGCCACTCGCTCCTTCCTCCTCGCCCACCTCCAGCTGCCGCCCCCCGCCCGCTGCCGCTCGGCTGTGCCCTGGGCGCACCAGGCCACTGCAGCCCCGTTCTCCTCCACCCTCCTCGGCATCCCCCCGTTCGCCTGCTGCTGCTGCCGCATCCTCATCCCGAGCTTGAACGCCCCAGTCAGGCTGGATCCTGTGTGGGGAAAATGTATTGAATCTCTTCGAGAGTGCATTCTACCTCTGGGAGGCTGAGGCACGTAAGGCGCCCATAACACGCTGTCTGGAAGAATGAAGAAAAGAGGAGGTTACAAGTAGTTTTACCGCGTCGTTTGTATCCATGGCTGTGTTTTTCAGGAACAGGGAAACGTATTATTAGCGTGCTACAGTTAAGTTTGACTTTGAGCTGCAAACTGCACTCACTCCCCTGGTTTTTCAGGCTAGCCTGCCTAGATCACTGATCAAGGCATTAGAAGAAATGTTCTGCGTAACCAGACTAGTAAAAAAAGGCTTTCTTATATAACTAAGAAATCCTAAAGAGATACCTGCTTTAGTCTGTCTCTCCTTGCTGCAGTTTAACTATATATAAATCTGTGTCATTTAACTCCGTCATTCTTCACCGTGAAATCCACACTTTCTATAATGGCCCTATATATAATGTTTTCTTTGGATCTGTTCTAAGCTCTGACACACAAAGATTAATTTTATAACTCCCAAAATGATGTTCTTATGGGTTTTTTTTTATTTTATTATGTGAAAAGGCTTAAGACACTAAGGTACGTCCTGCCCGGTTACCTGCAGAGGACAGTCTGAAAGCCGTTTACCTTTTCACATTGTGGCTCAAACTCCCCAGGGCAGCAATGCCTTGTCAGTGCATTTAACATCTGTTTCTGTTCTGACCAATAACGAGGGGCTTTGCATCAAGTGAACACAACTGGAGCACTGCAGGAAATACAGATGTTAGTGGACTGCAGAATTATTTACTTGCAAAATAAAAAGGAGAGGGAAACCATGACACTGGTAATTTGTGGCTGATCAGCACCAAGCAGAGTTCTTCTCACCTTCGTATGAACATGGCTCATGAAAGTTCACATGAACGCCTTTTTTACAAAGCACTTTGACAACAGACCTAAGAACCAAAGGATGTTTTTGAAATGTGATAGTTGCCTAGAAGATACGACTGCAAAAAGTAGGCAGGTTCATCAGTTATCTGTTCACTGTTTAACTCTCTTTTCTACATCCAAGGTTGGGATGGTCAGACAAAAAAAGCCACAAATTCTGCTTACATTTTCCTTCAGCTGATAGCTGAAGGATTTGTACTTCCTTTCTGATAGGATAGGATAGGATTTGTACTTCCTTTCCACAGAAAATCTCATTGCCTCCACTTTGCACGTTGCCCAGTGGCCAGTTTTTAAACCAGGATAAGGGAATTTTCTTCAACATGATCTGTAATTTGTCACAAAATAAAGGAGGAGTCTCATCAGTTCTAGAATTTCCATTTCCCTCCTTTACTGTCTTGTACCTGTAGCTGAAGTTTTATTTTTTTGCCAGAAGGCGTTACCAGACCAGGTTAAGACAGAGCTTGGGATATCTCTTGGATATATCTGCTTAAAGATCTGTTTGTTTCTTTGGTAACCAATCTCCTCCCTCTGGCTTTCAGAAACCCTAATATTAGCCTGCACCCAGCTGGCAAATCCATTCAAATGGTACTTGAATGAGGCGTGCTTGGCTAATTCTATCCAACAGATTAAAATACTCTGTCAGGCCAAGAAGCTGTCATACCTGAAAACAATTCATAATAGAGCACAGGTTCAGCAGCATTATTTGTAAAGACCCAGATAACATTTCTGTTTTGAATCACTTCAATAGACAGCTCTTATGGTTCATTTTGCCTTATGGTTGCTGTTTGGTCGTATGCTGAGAACACAAAAATTACTCTGAGAAAATAAACATTTTAGATTGAATTTAACAAAATCTTCAAATTAAAAAGAAAAGATACAGAGAAAGAAGGTGAATGAGAGGATGAGGAATGACAATGGAATGATGATTGGGAAGATGAAAGCTTTTAATCTTCCTTTGTTTTTGTCTTAGCTGATTAATCTTTCATATGAGGATCTACAAAGAAAGCTTTTAAAGGAAATGAGAAAATTACTTACCAAAGTAGTATAAAGTTTTCTGTTCCATCTCTTGTTCAAAGTTTTCAGTTATTATCTTTGAGAAGGAAGGAACTGAAGAGAAATACCCAAGTGATACCTTTTGTGAGCTTGGATCTTTGAACATTTTAATTTTAGACAACATTTTTTCTATGTTTTTACTATCTGGGATTATGGAAACATTAAAGCATGCTTGCAGCTGCAGAACCAGTGTATTTAGGCAACTTTATTTATTATAGAACTTTCTTTTTAAGATTGGTGCATTCATTCCACGGACAAATATTTTTTAACAAAGAAAATGTTCATCTTGATGAATTGAATTTGACATGAATTAGTGTCACTGTTTGCCAGCAGGGTGCAGATATAATTGAGATAAATCTAAATCTGGCTGATTGCAATCAATAGAAAAGAGAAAAAATAAATTCTGACTCAAGCTAAGGAATCAGCCTAACATAGAATGAAATGTTTTCTTTGAAACCATTGCCCTCTGGAGGGGAAATGAAAAATCATGAAAGGATCAAGTATAAATTCCTTTTTTATGTCACTATTTAACTAAATTTATGCTTTATAGTCTATGAATGGTTCTCCAGAGAGGTGCAAAAAAGTAATGCTGTCAGAAGAGCTGCACTGGCCACAGTGCTTATGTCAGTGGGTTGGAGAAGTAATCCCCATCTGTCTGCCCCATAACTCTCCTCCCCTTTATCTCTAAACTCTTTATCTCTAAACTCACCAAGCATCAATTCTAGAGCAGATGTACTTTCTCTTCTAACTCTAACTTGGATCCCTTCCAAACTGCTGTCATCCCTCTTTATTTGCCAAAGTACTTTTTTATGCAATCCCTAAAGCATTCTTGTCTGCCTGATGCCAGATTCCGTATTCCATTCTCTTTCTTGACCTTTCTGCTGATTGTTTGTTTGGTTAGTTCTTTTATTATCTTGATTACCCTTTTTTTCTTGATCTTTTATTCTTGCACAGCTTTGAGAAATTGTGTACTCTTCTTTTTATCTCTCTACTTTCATGTCTGACATCTGACATTGAAATAGACTTTTTTCCTCCTGTCTCTGAACTTCACAGGGATTTTTCCCTTGGCCTTCAGATATTGATAGCTTATATCTTGGATAATCACATTTAAATGTCACCTGTAACAATATGAATGAAAGTAGCTCCTGCCTGCTCAGACTTTGTCTATATATTCTCCCTGCGTTGCTGGGGAAATGACAGCATCTCTCAGTGAACTTTGCAGTCTGATTTACAGCAATCTGATGATTGTTTTAACTGTAAGTAGACATATGCCGCAGCCATCTGAAAGAATGTAACAGCAGCACTAATCCACATGTAGGGCTGGTTGCATTCAGTATCTAATGTTTTGAAGAAGAGTGCAAAACACAGAAGTCCATAAGCCAAATTCTGTATTAAGCAAGAAAAAAAAATAGAGTTTTTGGTTTCCAGAACCCAGCAACAGAAACCCTGAATTTTGAAAGTAATACAGGAATCCAGTTTAATTTCAACATTTTTCATTGTTCAGGACAAGAAATGCAGTTATATATTCAAATGCAGTTATGTTTTTCTCCTTAGCATCTAGAACTTTTGCTTATCTCCTATTCATTAACCTCATTCCGCATTCACTTTCCTCTGGGTAGCCAAAACATTTTCCTCTTTGGTTTCTAGTGTCCTCTGCCACTCCTTATAATCCTTCAGATAAAAAATTGTACAACTCCACGTAAGGTCATAATATTTATGAGTAGGGTCATAAACCCAGCAGAAGTTCAGCTGCAGAAAAAGATTAATCTCCAGAAGAGACATCGTAAGTCTGGGAGTACTACTCATCTCTCACTGTGGGGTTTAAGCCCAGAAATAGGAATGGTTCTGGGAAGATGGGTGCCCCAAATTAAAGCTGGAAGTGAGGTTGTTAGTGTAACAGTTTGGGACACTACCTTTAATCCAGAAAAAAAAATGACAGGGAATAAAAATTATCCTTCTTCCACTGTTTTGCCCTACTAAGTTGTACTCAAATTATTGATTATCTGTATCCTTGTATCTGTTTGCTGATTCTTGTTTTTCCTCTATTTGTGAAGAAATAACAACCTATGAGATAGTTCAGGGATCTGTCAGAAAATAAGGGAAGAACCAACAAAAGTTTCAACAGTGGATACCACCTAAGGAAAATTCTTAGGTGGTAAATCCTGTTGAAATAAGACATTTGTGGGTTTTAGATTCTTCCCAGGTAAAATCCTCTTTCCTGAAAGGCAGCATAGTAGTGGTAATTATGTTAAAGACAAGACCTTCCCATCTGATCATGCTGCAGTGTAAAGCTTAAGCTTTATATATTTATCACCCAAAAGTGTGACACTACAGTTCACATATTCTATAAACCTGAAAATTGCAAAAATTGCTTTGGAATATACTGCATGAATACTGCTCTATTTTGCGATATTTCCTAAAAAGCTTAGTCAAAACCATTGTGCTTGGTAGCTCTACTGCTTGCAGGATCTTCAATGACTGTCATTCTCCCAGCAGTAATTTTTCTTTCCCGGGAGCTGATAGACTGTGTTGGCTCGGTGAGCCAGCACTGCATACCAGTCTGCTGAATCAGCTCAGTATAAGACTGTTTTGGTGTGTAACCCAGCAAGCATCCATACTGAGTTATTTTTCTTTGCTCCAGGCACAGCAATTAAGAGGTATTTTTTACTGCATTTGCAATGCAGGCAATTCGTCCTTCTTCCCACTGTTGGAGTCCGGGAAGCACAATACTCGGACGTTGTTTATTCTTTGCAGCGTTTATTCTTTGCAGCGTTGCCTGAGAGCATTTTAGGTGGGATTCCAGTAAGCTGAGGCTGAATGGTAGCTCCATTTGCATGGGACAGCAGTCCTTTGCCACACCCTGCCTCTTCTAGGTCTGTGAGAGTGACAGTTTTAGTCACTACCGGATATTCTCAGTGATCCTGGTTTCTGCAGTTAAAGGACTATATCTACCTGTTCGGTCAGTCAGGAGAAACACAATGCTCAAGAGTAGTTATTCTGGTTTTGCTTTGCCAAATTAATGACTTCAGAACAAATGTCATGAGCTTTGTGGTCGCCTTTGTCTCATTTACCACAGCAGAATGTAAGTCTTTGTGGAAGTATTTCGTTAATTCTTCAGTCCTGGCTTGTCAGCTTATCTTCAGTTATGACATGCTTGTAATTGGGGGCAAATACATTTACTTAAGAGCAATTCAGCTCTCAGAATTTAGAAGAGTATATCTCATTAATGTAATTTCTCATGAAAACAATCACTCTTTAGTTGGCATCAGATCCCTATATTTTGATGGATTTCAAATTTTTCCTTAGGATAAGTTTATTTCTGATGGCCTGGGTGTTTACATCCAGACAGGTTGTTTGAATGCAAATAAATCTATTATTGTAGGCAGCGTGCAATGCTTATCCAGACAAAGTATTTAGCTTATGAGGGAGGTATTCCCAATGAAATCTTAAATTTATTGCATTCTATTAGTATATGCAGCATATCTTGGCATGAAATCATTCATAGCTATTACCTCTGTGTTAGCAAAATGATAATTTCTGGTTAATATAAACAGCTTTATAAGAATACTCAAAATCCATATAATTAATTTACTGACATTATACCATTTTCATCTTCTTAGCTTCTAGTGTGTAAGTTTAGTGTGAAGACTGATGGTAAGCATCTGCACCCAGTCTGTGCATTGATGAGTATGAAAATACTGTTACTGATCTGTATTTTTGCAGCATTTTAAATTTGTTCTTGTAGCATACGGCAGCACTTCATAAATTTTGTGTCATCCAAGTACTTACTTGTGTTATGAGTGTTAATTCATGCCTTATTCCCTTTCCACTGTATATAACTAATATTTTTTGAGATCACAATTCTGTCTAAGCCTCTTTTATGGGAAACCTGCTTTAGCGGGGAGCCTGGAAACCTCGCACGGACACAACATTTGCATCAGAAGAAACAATGGGACATCACAAGTTTCGGGAGGAGATCGTGGCTAACGACCGATGCTTAACGTGTGATTGTTATCATTCGATAAGGATAAGCTCGTCAGCCTCCGCCCGGAACCTCATCTAAAATTGTATTAAGAAATCATCACCTCTGATAAACCTTTCCAGCGGCCGGAGACCAGTCTCCAAAAACTATGGACTCTCATCTACACGAAAAAGAAAGACTTTGTCTCCATTGTGGACTCAAGCCTGGGGGCAATTTTTGGGTATAAAAACCGGGACACCGACAAGCCAAATCGTGGACAGGGAGCTGGCGAGAGAGAGGGTTGCTCTGTTCCACCAGTGTCAATATCCTGGGCTTGACACTTTATCCGTTGACCGTGGTTTTATTCCAAATTTTCTGTAATCAATAAATTCTATTTTTATTATTTAATTTGGCTGGTTTGGCTCGTATCTATAACACTTGAGCAGAAGTACCTTGAGCAGAAAATACACTGTTACAATCATGTTTTTTTGGGAACGCCTTGTCAGTAAGTGCTACCTTGCTCTGTTGATAAACAGAATTGGAATCATTTTTTTTCCCCTCATGGAAAATAATGTTGGCATTTCCAGTTATGCTGAATGCTGTTTCACTCTTCTTTACAGTATGGATGCTGTCTAGACTTTGAATTTGCCACTAGTTTCTTATAGCATTCTGGACTGGAATCTGATTACACATGAGCTGCCCTCAAAGAGTATTAAGTTAATGTATATTCTCAAGGAATTTTAGATTTGCATTTGTCTCTTCAGATATTGTGAATTATGTATGTCCTCTGTGCTCATTTGGAGGAAAGCATAGCGAGTCTCCCATCTCCTATGCTTTGCTCAGCTTGTGCAGAACTTAGGCTTCAAAACTCCAGTACAATACTGCACATGCTGTGAACTACTCAGAGGTGTCTCAGTGAGCAAGGGTAGCAGCAATTCAGTGTGCTCAGATGCTAAATGATCCATAAGGCAGCAAGTATGTTCTGTCAAAAATTCTTCACACTGTTCCAGTAGGATAGCAATGTTTGCAGCATCTAGATAATAATGTGAGTAACAACAACACCAAATCCTGATATAATGGTCCTCATTAGTGTGGTGGTGTATGATTGCTACACACTGCAACACATTAGTATGTTGGATTTTCAAGATAGGTCTGTCTATCCTCAGTCTACAAATGGAGAAGCTGAGGAACAAAAGAAGAGTGATTTGCCCACATTTATAGAAGTTCAGTGGCAGAAATAGAGCCTGTGTTATGAGGATTATGTGCCCACTATATGATATTTCTCTCTATGACTTGTCCCCCTGCAATGTTCTAAAAACTGGTTGAATGAGAAGCATGAAAATATAAGCCCCAGTCAGGTTAATTCAAGTGTCTATTTCTTTGCCTTCTGCTGCAATCTACAAGTCCTCTCCCTCAATATTGGTTTCAGTCACTAAAAAAATGTAGATTCCACTGCAAAAGAACCAAAATTACTGGTGCTTGTGCTAGTTGTGGACTAATACAGAGGAATACACAGTTTGTACTTCAGGAATACTTAATTGTACTATAGTAAGAGGTTATAAATGGAATTAAAGTCTGCAGTGGAAGTTTTTCTTCCATGTGTACATTTTTTTCTTTTTTCCAACTGCATCTGATATCCAGGATGCTTTGCTTTATTCTTTTCCTACTAGAAACTTTCATCTGAGATATTACTTAAAGCAGTCTGCTTGACTTACTGCCACTCTTGATTTCCTGAAAAGAAACACAGTGAGCATCAGAAAACAGCACAATAAAGTAGAAATTGAAAGATAGAAAGAAGCACAAGGAATCAGAAGAGAGAATAGGACAGATAAGATGAACATAGACCAAGAATCGCAAAGGAATGAAGATTGACCAGCAGGAATTGAGCTCCTTTTTGGGAAAGTTTACTAGAATTTGTGCTCTGTGTTCCAAACTCTGGCCTTTTCCTAGTCTCTCCCCTGCTATTTTTCTTCAGTTACTCCTACAAGCTATCTCACCTACTCAACTCACGGCAGAAATCATTGTCAGTCTTTGCAGAACACCTGAGAGGTGTGAAAAGCCTCTGCATGGCTGGCATGAGTTGTCCTGATATTGTCACGCTTCTCAGCTGCCTGGGGGTGTGTGAAGATCGTTATTTATTCTTTACCGAAAGCTGATCAGCAGGTTGAGAAGACAATAGTCTGCAGCTCTAAGAAACCCAGGAAGAACACACCCTGCCTTTACCTGTATATGGCAAATTTGGGAATTGATAGCGGAATGCAGACTATATGCAGAGGTAACGTGGTAAGAAATTCTAGGAAAATAAGGGACACAATTGCACAGAACGAGGAATATCTCTTTGGAGGGAGGTACTATTTATAAAGAGAGAGGTACAAAGGAGAGTTGAAAGATTGTGAGAAGCGAGAAAAATAGCTATCTAGAGCTAGAGAAAATGAACGGGAAAATTGATCAGAGGAAAAGCTGAAAAACTGTGAGCATCTGTGGGGAAGGATCGGTTAGAAAGAAGCAAAGACGGTAACAGATAACAATTAGAATACAACACATCAGCTATTTTTCCTTCCCTATAGAAAATATAGGGAAAAAATATTACTGCAAAATTAGTATCTAAAATTGTTTGTATAGGACAGAAAATGGGGACAGACCTCTTGAGGAGAAGTGATTGAAATAAATAGGTAGGTCTCCTTCCCTCAATGCAGCAAATCCAAATGCTGGTTTTGTCAAGACAGACTTTTTTTTTTTGTCTGAATGATACTGTGGTATGTGTGTAGTAGGAAATACATTCAGCACTTCTATTCTGATTGCTTTACTACTTCTCATATTACAGCCTTTACAATAAAATCACCAGAAATACAGTGTTGTAGCACTAAGTACTAGTAAAATATAATTTGGGTGTTTGGCACACTATGTGTGTCACAGATTATTTTAAAATGCAGGAAATTAATTTGAATTGAGAGTATAATTAATCTAGTACACAAATTTGTTGTTGTTGATTAAATAATACATTATTATTTGTCTCCATTTCATGTGGAGTGCTGAAATAAGTTCTTGAGCATGTACTAACATATCTCCTCCTCGTAGCCCATTGCTCTCTGCATTACCCCTGTTTCTAAATGAATGGCTGATAAGAGAGGAGGTGAGTGAAAAAGAACATAACAATGGAAAATTAAAAACTATTCATGTAGCAAAGTGTATGTAGAGAGAGAAGCAACAAGATCTTCTGACAGATAGATGTGTGGATAAAAAGATGTGAGCACACAGAAATATGAAGAAAACAGTTAAATGAGAACTCATCATAAACTGAAGTACTTTTCCTCCAGGTCATGCAGATCACTTTTGGATGACCAGCTGGCCATTAGGACAATGAGCTGCTCGAAGGCCGCTGTCCAGCTATGAGGAGGACCACACAGTAACAGCATGTGCACAGAAAAGGAGGTTGATTGAACAAGAGCTCATTCAAACTTTCATGACTTAGCAATATGGAGAAGTGTGCGAAAGAGGATCATTAAAGCTTTTGTTCAAGAGACTGGTTCAGTCACATGCAAAACGATGAGTTTAGATGTAAATAAGGGGCATCAATAAGCTAAGTGGCTTCTGTTTCTGTCATTCCTTGGCAGGCATAGATAACAGTGTTTAATCACTGACAAAAAAAGGAGAAATATAAACAAAGGGAACTGTGGACATTAATGAAGGCTTTCTTTAGGTGCCTACTTGTTCCAGATGGATATTCTGTAGAGACTTGGGCAGAAATGCAGGATGTCAGAAAGGGTGCTAATGCTAATCCTAACTGGACTTCGTGGAGAGTGCTTCAAAACAGGCCCATGTTCTGCTTGAAACATGAGTCTGGACCTCATGCTTGAGGACACTGCAGACATGCTATTGGAGCTCAGTCAAAGGGTTTTGGAAAGCCTTATATCACACTGGAAGAGGAGGTATAGACCAACATCATCTCTTTGAACAGGTGTAGGTCTGCAGCTTCCTCAACCTTTCCACCATCCTGTATTTTATCCATTTTGCAGTGGAGCTGCAATGGCTGCCGTCTGCCAAACAAGTCCAACAGCAAGGCCTTTCTAGAAGGAACCTGCCACTGAAGCCTGGAAGTTGAGATGTAATCACAGCAGGGAATGAGCACAGGGTATCTTCTAAGAATATGGCTAAACAAGTGCTGATCTATTGGCAATGAGGACATAGGAAAAATTGTTCTAAAGGACTCACAACTCATGAGGTTTCAGCTTCTCTTCTCTATTATTAAATTAGCAATACCAATAGGGAAGTGAGTAAATATAAGAAAAACTGTCATACCTCAAGTCTGATTTTTTCCCACTTTTTTGCTTCACTGTATTTGACCTAAAAAAAGCAGGAAAAAGGATTATGCTATTGCAAACAAACTCAGGAATAAGCCTTACCCTAGTAATGTCATTATGTACCAGGATCAGTATGAAACAGGTGCTATTTTAATCTCTTTTCTGTCTGCAGCAGAAACATGTATTGGTAAATGATGGAGTAAGCCTTGTTTTCAGGTGCAGGCACACTTGAGATATTTGAATGTTATGGAGACTGCACTTATATATGACACATCTGAACATGGCACACATCTGAGCACATCACTTGATGTATAGATGTAGCTTGAGATGTGCTTGTGGTGAAGCCTTGTTCTTTGCTGTCGTGCAGATGCTCGTGTAAGAGACAGTTTTCATTTCCTTCTGCCATCTAACTTTTGCTTGCCTAGTTTGTGCAACACCACCGACAAAAAATCTGTTCCTTTTCTGCACAAGCCAGGGTGCAAATGGCAGTGCAGGAGATACAGAAAAGACAGATTTCTGGTGCCAGGACATACTGCTGATTTTGGGCAGAAAGGAAACACTGGGTCTGCCTCACGCTATGTGATTCCTTCACATACTGGGAGTCTAAATTGAAGCCATCTGTATGGAGATCCTTCAGCATTCCAGGACACCACTGACACTTCAGTCACTGAATATTCATGCACTTCTGCTTGACTGCCCATCTTTGTGAACCCAAAGGGTTATTGCTGAAATAGTCTTTCAAAAGCCCTGAACATCTATCTGAGAAACCAAAGTCTGGAAACTATAACCTGTATTCTACAGTAAACCTGCAAATGTTTTGCAATAATATATTTTCTGAAGACAAAAATATGACACATTTTACTTTTCAAAGTGAGCAGCAGAAATGAAATATATTAGATTGATTTTCCAAACATACATACCTAGTTTGCATGTTTTCTGTGCTTTTGCTCTTCTGTTTTTGCTCCTGTTTGGAAACCAAGATAAGATCTTTGTTCTCTGCACATCCAGATTTTGACACCGGTCCCTACTAAAATTTTTCAGTCTTCTTCTTTCAAGGAGCTGAGGTAGGGATACCTTTAAGTCTCCCATGTGCAGAAAGATTTCTGTCTAAACAGGAAGAGAACAGGGAGGATGTAATAATACAAAAGAAAATCCAAACCTTAACTCCAGCTATAAGGAGAACCACACAGTAACAGCATGTGCACACAAAAGGAGGTCGAACAAGAGCTCATTCAAACTTTCATGACTTAGCAAAACGGAGAAGTGTGTGAAGGAAGATCATTAAAGTAGAAAAGTCAATATTGAGTAACAGCCAACACTCCAAGCTATTGAAGCTCTGCTGGAAGTATGACTGGAAAAAATAAGACATCTATTCTGTAAAGAAAAATAGAGATTCTGGTTCTGGATCTTTATTATATTGAATCACTAGTGACAATGGCTGTACACGCAGGAGCTGACATTCATGTCAGGTCAGCTTATGTCCAGAAGTTGGTAAAGGATCTAGTCTTTGACAACAGAAGAATGGTGGCTCTGTAGGTATAGTTAAAGCAGGAAAATATCAGCTAAGAAATTTTAGAACTCCCTTACTTTCTCACATTCTCTGCTTTCTTGTCTCTACAATGCCTTTATTCTACTGTTCACAAGGTCTGTTAATAAAGTCGCCCTTAAAAGAAGAAAAACAGTGTATGGAAATACATTAATATTTCTTATTTAATCTTCAAAGAAATATTTAACGCTTCTTGGTGCTAACTCACCTGGTAAGTTCTTCATATTTCATGTGAGATCACTGCTGTGAGAGTTTCCAGAAGTTTGTCATACTTTCCTGTGGGAACGTGGGCATGCTGTCAGCATCACATTAGGCCTTGGTGAATAGGGATTGACAGCACAGGGATCAGTGATCACAGAGTTGGGTCAGCTGTGGGCAAGTGGGTTCTGCTTTTCGATTAACCTGAACAAAAATATAAAAGCTCCAGCACTGCTGACATTTGCCATAAGGTCTATCAGAGAATACACTATCAATAGATCTCATAATGCTTTGGCTTAGTGGCCCTAGAGCTAATCTGCTGGGTTGGTGAAGAGAGAATGTGGAATACTAAAACAGGAATATGTATAAATGAAAAGAAGGGAAAGAAGTTGAATAAGGATAAATTATGATTGGAAATCACTCTTCATGTGTAATTCAAAACATTGGATGTCTGATTGCTGTGGTCAGAAATCTCTGGAGTTCTATTATCATTAATTTCTCCTAATGTAAACATGATGGAAGAGATACTGTTCTGATGATTCACTGTCTTTGTAGCATTACTCTGATGTTAATGTGACTTGGTTATGAACCTGCTAAGTGCTGTACTAAAACAGAATGGAAAAATATCCCAGGTAAATTATGTGTAAGATATGAAATTACAGAAAGAGAAAAATGAGAAAATCCAAGAAGATAAGAATAATCACATGACTAAGTTGGTAATGAAATCATGTTATGTACCATTTTCAGAGCTTAGTTTTGGCAGGCATTGGAGAACAAGTGTGTCCTAAGAAGAAATTTGAGGGAGGACAGTGCATTCAGTTGGTGGATGTCTAGTAGAATCTCCTCCAAAGTGTGAGACACAGTATGTTAAAAAGATCAAAGGCTACTTTTAAATTTCATTTTAGTGTAAATGAATGAGTGATGGAGCTGTTTTCTTGGGTTGATTGGTTAGGGCAACTGCCTTCTTTGAAGTAAATGAGGTCTGATAAATAAAGCAGGGATAAATCATAAGGTACCCTGAAAAAGGAGACTCATAGCTCATTAGCATTCTGCATGTGTATCAACAATGCAAGATTGAATTAATCAAGGTAAGACCAAAGGATGTCATAATTATCACAAAGGGAGGCAGTGAAATCCTGTGAAAAACACTGTTGAGATGCAGCATGTAAATAGAATTCACATATTTTAGACACTCTGTGAATGCAGAATTGTAGGAGTGTCGGCTGTTGCCAGAGTCCTGCAGGGCTTTGGCCAGTGCAGGGTAGTTCTACTGCCTGCAAGGGCAGGAGAATCTGCAAGTGGTGAGAGATTGTCCTGGAAGGGCTGGCTTTGATTTTGACTACATTGAACTGCCATTGGTGGCTAATAACTTTAATGAGGTAGCATAGAACTATATTTTTTTTTATCTACAACAGTTCTAGCTGCTGCTACAGGATGGAGTAGGGCCTCAAAAAGGAAAATGAAAACATAAATCTTTGTCCTTCTCTAATCTGCAGCATTGCTGTTGCCGGGTTTCTGAACTATTGCCTTTAAAATGGGAGCAGAGTGAATTTATAGGAGAAGGGAATTATATCCATATGTGTGTAGTAAACAAAGAACAATAATAGTGAGAACAAATGAATGAGGAGTAGCTGTGGAGCTGAGGGAGAAAAAGAAAAATTGTAATAATTGCAAGTAATTTTATCTTCAGCATGTTAAATACTTTCATTTGAATGACTTTTTACCTGGACAAACTTGCTCTTGAAGATGAGAGGTAAAAAGAACATACTCTCCTTGGCTAAGAAGTCTGAATGTCATACATAATGGGCATCTGACTTGAATTGATGTTCTTAGAATCAAACATGCTATTCATTTTGCCTATCCATAAAATTAAAATAAATTTGCAAGTTAAAGGTAATACAGATAAAAAGGCTTATATATTAAAAAAACCCCCACTAATGCTTATGAAAAGAAACAAACATAATCCTTCCTGACAGGCTTTATTATACTATGAAAGACCTCTCCCCACAAAACACACATTTTTAAGAACACACAATCTTAAGTGCAAAAGGGAACTTTGTAAGGCTTTCTAACAACTCTCAGCTTCCTTTTTACTATTTATTTAAGTAAAAAGGGCCTGTGAATCTACAAACACTATTTTGCACGTGCTGTTCTATACTTCAGTATATTCTTTTTGTTTATAAGTAATCTTATATCTTTTTGGTACTGTTGAGACAATGCATTTATGTATTTTTTTACATGAGTATAGTGACATACTTTGCAAATAACAGTAGAAACCTTTGGGCTGTTCTCAGTGCTAGATGGTGACTTCTATCTTTGCACCTTTTGGATCACGTGTGTTTTTGCCAGACATCAAGAATAGGACAGGACTCAGGCAATGTTCTGAAGTAGAAATTCTCCAGCTACTGATCAAGCTGACTTTAACACAAAAGCTGGAGAACAAGTAATATAATTAATTCCCTCAATAAGAGGAAAAAACCCATTCAAAGCTAATAAATATTATTCATAAATTTTTATTAAACATCTAATTTCTATTAACCTAAGTGATGTAATGCCAAGGAGACTAGAAATACCCTGCCAACAGTCTTTTTAAAAACTAGATGTGGTAGATTTCAACTTCCCATTCGTACCTTGTTTCACTTAGGTCCATCCATTTCTTGCACAGAGAATTGGTTGAAGGAAAGAGAGGACACAAGTGCCCTAGTCCTTCCTGCAGTGTCCACTGGATTTCTCCCTCAGCTGGCAGCATCAGCAGGCAGACTCTTGATGATGTGGCTTTCCATATTGAGTCGGTTTGAGTCACGATATGAAGAAAAGCAGTGCCTGAGTGCATGTACACGAGGCAGCAAGTTTTGTCCAGCAGGGTGGTTTGGAAGAACTCAGCCCAGTCCCTGCTGACACCGTAACACATCACACGGTCTGTGTTCTGGCCAGGCCTGGCAGCAATCCCGTTTCTTGGCTGTGTCAGGGCAGAGAGGTGACAGGCAGCTTGGGTTCAGCTGTAACGTGAGGGCATTCCAGCATGATAACATCAGAGATTTTTACACAGGTATTGTCCATGCAGGTTGCCAGAGAAGAGTTGGTCTGCTCCATGAGGGATAAGGAGCTGGGAGCCGAGGATGACCTGAGCAGAGGCCCTGCTTTGAACAGTCAAGGCACAGCCCTGCAGAATCCAAAGCAAATGGTGGTAACAAGGGTCTGCTGGCAGCACAGACAAGACAATCTGCAGAACCAGATCTGGGGTCCATCCAGAGACTCCCAGGAGTCCAGTCAGGAGTAGCAGGAGACAGGACTGTAATATATATCCAAGGAAGTCCAAACAGGAGTCAGGGCTGACAATAGATGCAGCTATAGCCTCTCTCCAGCAAGAGGGAAGCTGGGGCCCAAGCTATGGCTGCAGTAACTCCCAGCCCCATGGCAGAGGGAGTGAGGTGGAGATCCCAGGTGAGGCTGGTAAGAGCATTTAAGGCCTATTGGGGCACTCAGGGCCCTGGCCCAAGTGTTAATAAACCAATTTAAAATTAAGCTTGTATTCATGTGTCTTGCTTTTGTACAGCACAAATACAGGACCCACACAAACACAGACAGCACCAATGGCCTCACCCTTTCTCCTTTTCCTGGCTGATCAGGATGGAGACCCATGAGTGGGAAATGTAAAGGTATATCTGATGTGTATTCCATAAGCAGCTGAGCTCAGACAGTCTGTCCAGTATCTGGCCTCTGGATTCCATTCTTCCCAGCTGCTGGCATCTGGATATATTAGCCCCAGAGACACCAACCCTCTCCTGTCACACAAACACATATACTTTGTAATTTCTGCAGGAGCTGGCTTTGGACACAGTGCACTTGACCAGCCTGTTTTATCCTTTTATACCTCTATTATCCCACATCTGTTTCTTCTCAAATCCCCTACATCCATTTCTTTCTCCACGTTTTGTTCGTCTACTAAATATCTCACAGACTTCGTGCAATCCTAAACGCCTTTCCCTTTCATCTCATGCAGAATGCATCATGCAGTCCCTGGCAGAAACCTGCTGTGGTCTGAAAGGTGCTTGTAAGAGCCCTCCCAGAACCTCATGCTGATGGATCTTATACCTGGGCAGGGGCTGAGGTCGTTCTGCAACAGCCCGGGGAGGGGTTGAGCCAGGGTGTCCCTATAAGCCCTCATCTTGGGTTCCCAACCTGCCCTGTACCCCTGTCCTCCTCTGTGTCAGCTGGTGATGGGCTGGGTGTTTTTTGGGTTTGACCACCCACCATCCTCTTTGTGATCATTAGTGTGCCTGCTTTTTATCCCACCGCTTAACAAAGGACTGTTTTCTAGGCTTTTTTTATTGTTTTGCTTAGGGGGGGTTTTTTGTTTTTATTTTGGTTTGGGTTTTTGTTTTGTTTTGGTTTTGTGTGTGTCCATTTTTTGGTTTTGGTTTGGTTTTGGTTTTTGGTTTTTGCGAGACTCTAACCCTAGTCACCCCTTCTTAGAAAAAATCCAGTTAATGGAGAAAGCTGTAGCATGATTCCTCAGCAATGCGGACTACCAAGAGCACATGAAATGCAATCTTCTGCTGTGTTCTCTGGCTTTTCATAGCACATTGGGCAAATGGATTAGATTTGGCCATTAGGGAGTAAATTACAGAAAGTCAGTCATGAATGTACAGTGCCAGCTACCTTTTAGTTGGATGGGCTCAAGTACCATTGCATCTGCATGTGCGCTTCTCCCTTCCTAAGACTGGCAGGTATTTTTATTTTCATTTATTTTCATTTTATTTTCTCAGGCCATTTTTATTTTCATTATTCAATATCTTTAGTGATGAATTGCTACCTAGCTCTGACACAGAAGTCCTGGCAGGCAGCACAGTACACCACAACCAACCTGCTGTCATCAGCATTGGCTTCAGTTCACTCGCCTACACGATTCCCCGAGCTCATTCCCTTGAGTGCAGCCCGTGCCCTGAGCCACAAAGCTGTGCAGAGCCACATCCCAGGAGATTGGTCACCAGCCTCGACCATGAACAAGCCTGTTCCAGCAGCTTCAGCCAAGTACAAGAAAGCTATAGGAAAATATTAAGCCAAATTCTTTTCTCTGCAGCACCTCCATGAATACATGAGGA
This sequence comes from Nicator chloris, assembly GCA_013400495.1. NCBI lineage: Eukaryota > Metazoa > Chordata > Aves > Passeriformes > Pycnonotidae > Nicator > Nicator chloris. The sequence goes on from WAAE01007679.1 coordinate 31,293, forward strand.
TGGTCTTGATCACCTGGCAGGTCTCCAAAGCAGTGCAACAGCATCCTGAAATGAGCATAGCTGAAGAGGCTGTCAGCAGCAGCAAGAAATCCAGCTGGCAAGGAAAGATCACAAGGAAACCACAAGGAAACCACAAGGAAAGATCAGGCACAATAAGGTAAAGTATCAATATTACAGCATAGTGATATTGATAGCCACCAAAGCAGGTCTTTCCACAAAACATAGAACAGATCCTCAGTGGAGATGACCACTGCAGTCTCCATTATCAGATCGAACTGAAGGCAACTAAGTTCCAGGAAGATACCCATTTACCAGGACCAAGAACGACAGATGGATTGCTCAAAATTGAGTGCGAGTTAAAACAGCTAAGCAAATGTAACACAGATAAAAGTAAAGTTACTCATATGAGGAGATTATTTTCTTGAACTGTAATTATAATTACTGTTCCTAGGTTGAATACTACCAATAAAGCATGAGTATTTAAGGTTATGTCTTTTAAAAAAATATTACCAAAAAAGTGTGAGATTTTTAAGATCCATAAAAACATATCAGTCAGAAGTACTGAAGAACAAAAATTATTAGGAAATGGAGAACAAACAGAAGTCTTCATGATGTGGTTAGTATGAGATAGTGGTGCCTTTTAATATGCATGCAGTTCTGATCTCCTTGTTTCTGACAGAATATAATAAACCTGAAGAGAGTGAAAAGAGGAGCAATGGGGATGGGTGATACGGTTTAGGGATGACAGTGACAGTACTGCATTGCTGGTTGGACATAATGATTTTGAAGGTCCTTTCCAGCCTTGATGGTTCCATGAATCTGTGATAGAGATCATCCAATTTACAGACATGGTCTGTGACCACAAAGGGCAAACTACATAGATCAGGACATTTAATTCAGAAGATAGCCATCTGTAAAATTATGGATGGGAAAGTGAGGGTGACTTCTCTTTGTCTGTTTCAACAAAAAAACTAAGAGGCATCAAACAGAAGTAGGAGATGGCAGATTCAGAATAAAACAGAGGAGATGCTGCTTCACACTGTGAAAATGTAGGACTTTTGCCACAAACACTGGATGGGAGTAGTATTGGGAAGCTGGATAATTATCTCCTTGCCATGCATTTATACTTTTCTGGAGGTGTGAACTATTGGCCAATTTTTTGCACAGGGTCAATTTGAAAAAAAATAAAATCTAAAAACGCACAGGACACACAGTGCGAGGATGATTCTGGTGTTGTTTCCTTCTCAGCAGTTTCTTAAATAGACCCACAGAAGCTTCTCCTGCTACTACCAGACATTGCCAGTGTAGGGAGGTGTGTTTGAAAATGTCCATGTTGGCTTCTCGGCCCCCTGTCTGGTCTGCACATGGTCGCAAAACTGGGTCCCCCTCAAAGGTTCAACCAGCACAACATTTCAAAATGATGAAATCACTGGTTACTTTGCCATACCAGACAGACCTAAACAGGAAAGGCTCTTGTCAGACACGTAATAATGTGTTATATTGTCTTGGGCCACAGTAAAATCTGCATGAGGAGAATGCCAGGTATTGACAAAAACCACTTTGCATGCTTCCATGTCAGTGCAGTGGGGCAATTTTTTCTGTGCTAATATATATGTGTGTATATGTATCTTTTTATATATATACTTACCTTTCATTTTCTTACACTTTTCTTGGAGTAACTTTATTTTTCAATCCCTGGTTATAGATCAGGCTAACATCTTTGTTCTTCTGTGGTATGCTCAGATAATCTGCAGAGTCAGTAGCGTACAATAAGGTTTCAATTTTGCATGTGAGTTAACTCTGCAAAAATTACTTGCTTGCATTTTTAAACACAAATTGGGTCCATGGAAATGCAGGAGTCCTTGCATGGGGACAGAGCGTGGTGAGTATTGCTGTACGGCGCTGGGATGGAGCAAGTCATCTGAGCCAGATCAGCCTAAAACTAGAGAGCTGCTGAGCCTCTGTGCATCACCTTTTGAAGGCTTTATATTCCAAGAACTTTATCAGCTTGTATGCAATATGGCACAAATGCACAGAGCAAGTCTTTATTGAATGCTGAATATGAGCCACTGAGCCCTTCCAGAAAACATGCAGCTAGCAGCAGCTCATGAGGTTGTAACATTTGCAAAATGTGCAGGCTTTTCCTCCCCACAAATTACCCAAGATTTGCCTGCACTTCAATGCTCACTTTAAATCCAGCATGACAACTCATCTCTAATTGGACACTAGGAGAGATTTAGTAGAAAACAACAGTCAAGTTTGAAAGAAAACAAACAACCAAACAAAAAAAAACCTTTAAGAAAACACAGAAGAAACACCAGTGTGACTTTTTTCACTTGGAGTAATTATGGAAATCCAGCTGCTGACAAGATCATGCTGAAAATGCTATGCTTTGTCTCTTGAGACCAGCTGGCACTAGGAAGGTGAAGGGTTCAAGATTATGTTCTTCATCATGAGGACAAGGCACTTAATTGCAACTTATGGACCAAATACTGCTATGGGAAGCTATACCTTGTTCTACAGATTGCTGCTTTAATGACCACCAGCTTCTACAGCTGCTCTGCCCATGCAAACCTTCTGTCATCAATAGTTGTGACTTTGATCATCCTCCTCTCCTAGAGGAGTCTCAGCTTTTTTTGAGTACATGCAGAAATGCCTAACCTGTAGTCCTTAGGTTTCACCTTTTACATGGGAGTAACATCAGCTGGCTTTAGAATCAAGGACACTACTGTAGATAGAAAGCATTCAAGCAAAGAGTTTCTTACCTGGACTTTTTAGAAATGCATAAAAAACCCTCACAGAAGAAATATTAGATTGGGAATATATTCCTGAATTTGTTTGGGATACAAGTCTATCAGAAATGTTTGGAAAGTGCCAGCAAAAAAGACTATTTTCATGATTTTTCCCCCCTGATATTAAAAACTAGCTTCAATTTGCCAGCTAAGGCAAAATAAAGTTTTTGGCAAATTTTGTACTTGTGCATTTCAACATCTACTCTCTTGCTTCTTATTCTCAGTTTCCTGTCAGGTAAGAGTATAAGGATCATTAACTGTCAGCCCCAACTTTTGCTTGATAACGTAGCCTGATTTGGGGTCTGACTCCTCACCTGACTTTTTCACACTCTCCCACATCTACTTTCTCAGAGGAAATACAAAGTTCTATATCCAAATGTATCAAATACATGTGCTCAAGGAGTAGACTCTGCCTTTAAAACATCTACTGAACTTGATTGCTAGTGAGTCTTTATGTTATTGGTGTCCTTTATAAACTTCTGATTTTCATTACACATGCTGCCTGTAACAAACCTATAATGTAGTTACATTACAGTAATCCTTTGCCTTATAATAGGCAGTGTTCTGCATTATTTCTTAGATGAGTTAACCTGCCTCTCTCTTCCTTCTGTGGTTTAAAATGTTAGTACAGTAAAAACAGGCATCCATGAATTTGAGTTGGTCCCACCCTGCTGCTACATAGAGAGATCACAAATGTGGACGCCTAGTCCAGAACAAAAAAATACGATCAGCAAGTTGTGTTACTGCTTCTCTGAACAATCAACCTCTGGATTGCCTCCAAACACAGTGTATGCCCACCTGCCTTCAACCTCTGCAATGGCCCACCCAGGGAGTTCCACAGCGAGCAGTGTGGTTTTAAAGCCAGCCTGAGGGATGCCCTCCGCAGTTATCACAGAACTATAGCTTTGGTCCACTGTGGCAGTCAGGATTTAAACCAAATTTTCTGTGTTCTCACTGACTAAGTCTTCAAAAAATACTGTGGATAAATGCTCTGGCTTCACCAATGGAGTTGGTGGGATAGCATTTTACCTATGAAGTCCAAGAAACAAGGTGTTGTAGGGCACTGCTATGGTCTTAATCCCAGATGAAATGTGAAGCTACCAAAATACACAATCTGGTGGGAGCTGAAAAGTCCTTATCTCATGGGGGGGGAAAGCAAAAGAACACTTCATCAAATTCCAGGCAGCACAAGAGCTGTTTGCAAATGCTATGCAATTTAGATGGGGGAAAGAAGCATTCTCCAGCTTTGATCAGTCTGATGGTAACCCCACCCCACCTCCAAGTGCTGCTTCTGTTTTGCCCCTTGGGAGGTGTGGGAGAGAGCTCACTCTGCAGTTTCAGTTCACTCATGACACCATACATGAGGGAAAGCCCTAGATTGGACATACTCTTTCTCTTCCTCCCTACGCTCTTCCCTCACCCCAAACACCCTCTTAAATCACTGCTTTTTTGTTTCAAACAACAAGGCTGAACAGGTGAAATTTTAAATAATGATTGAGGATTTTTTTTATTCATTTAAGTTTCAATATCATTACAGAAAATGTTATGGTACAGAGTTGTTTAACATTAGTTTTATTTCTTTGCTCATTTAATTTCCACACGAATGCTGGTAACACTAATATCTGTACAAGATCAGTCTTTGATTTTTTTAGTTTTTAGTTCTGTACATTTTTAAATGTATTGGTTAAAAAGGCTGTCAGCACTTAAGGAAGCGATTTTTTTTGTTTGTTGAAATAAAAGGTATCCAGTTACTGCCCAAGAGTACTGAGCTGGGTGGCTGCCGGGACAAGAGACATCCCTGAATGCGCGGCGAGGTGAGAAAACCTCGGGGCTTCATTGGGTTCCCAGCGCAGCCACTCCGCTTTTGGCACTGTGCACATCAACACGAGATACGAGATAAAGAACAAGCAGAAGCTCTCTGTGAAGCGGTTATGAAGCATACTAATAAGGGAAATCCAAGTGTTGTCTACGCTAGTATAAATAAGCAGACAGCCTTGTTTTAAGAGCGTAAGTAGTTGTATCTTAAAGATGAGAAAAAACACAAGTTCTGCAGGCACCTACTGCTGTCTACTAAAAGCTACCGCTATTAGAACTAGCATTGAACACACAAAGCAATTGCGAGAAAAGGAAAAAGTTGCTTTGATATAATCAGAATAAATTTCTTTGTTAAGATTTGTTTTAAAGTTTTTTTTTTAAAAGGTATTTATTTAAATTCCATTTGAAATATATTTCAAGATGTTGACTATACTGATCAACTTTTATCCAAATCGGAAAAACTAGCTGTGCCGTTGCATATTACAGGATACAGTCAATGATATGTGGACATGCATCAAAGCTTCGCTCTTGCTGGTGACATCATAGCCTTCCAATGACCATGACATCTACCACCTCCCCCTTGTGAAGCTCCACATACTGCTCTGTCTTTGGAGGTAGCATCAACAGTCCATTGGCACTGCGCATACTCATCAGACGACTGCTCATCTGATTCCCTGCAGGAGAGAGGCACAACAATTTCAGTTGAGTCTTCAGTTAGTTCCAAATGCTGCAGCGTGGTCCAACAAACAAAAGCTGTTATGATGAAAACGTTTATGTGGCTAACTTATTCATGGAGCTGGGATCTTGCTGTTCCAAGGTGGATGGAAACAGAGAAGTCTGTGGGGATCTAGTCAGCCTCTCACTGCACTCGATCTCAAAACCGTCACTCTCTGCTGATCCAGCCTTCCACATTATCTGTACCGTGTATCTTGCCCTAGTAAATTGCTAATCCTATTAAAATTACTTTATTTTTCAATTTGCATACCTATTCCAGTTGTACAAACACTAAAATCAGCACAGTCTAGAATGTTTTTAATATCCTGTTCTAGAATAAATTTGATTAACTTTATTCTCTCTGAACAGAATAACTTAGGTTGGGAAAAACCTCCAAGATCTTGAAGTCCAACCTTGGACAGAACACCACCATTTCAACTAAACCATAGCACTAAGTGCCATTTCCAGTTTTTTCTTGAACTCTTCCAGGGATGGTGACTCCACCACTTCCCTTGGAGCCTGTTCCAATGTTCAACAGCCCTTTCAAGAGGAAATTCTTCCAGACATCCAACCTCAGGCTCCGTGGTGCAGCTTGAGGGCATTTCTTCTCGTCCTGTTACTTGTTGCCCAGGAGAAGAGACCAACCCCCACTTGGCTACAACTCCCTTTCAGGGGTGGTTGTAGAGAGTGATCAGATCTCCTCTCCTTTTCTCTGGGCTAAACACCCCCAGCTTCCTCAGCCACTCCTCACAGAACTTGCTCTCCAAACCCTTCACCAGGTTCACTGCCCTTCTCTGGAAATTCTCCAGCACCTTTCTTGAACTGAGGGGCCCAGAACTGAACTAATATTTTCCCTGTGGAGACTCCTATATAGTGCTTTTTGTTGAACTATTTGGATGTATCAAAAAGACAATTAGCGTTTAAGGACCTAAATCTCTTGCAAAAGTGTCACAGTCAGCAGCTTTCTAGGAGTACATAGCTAAACCAGTATTCAGCTCTAGTATTTACCTCAACAGCAGCTGAGTATCCAGAAGTATTCCTAGGTGGCAAACATGACTAATAAATCCTTAGTCTGCTTTAAGAGAACATCTAGAGCCTCTGCTATCTTTCCTACTTTTCCAGTTCAGCTAAATTCACATTTCTTTATTTGTATTGCTCCTACCTCTGGCCCAATGCTTGTTTGTCTAGCACAAGGAAGCAAATGTGCCTGACTGCAAGTAAGCTTAGTGGATGTTTATAAAAAGGAATGTGTGCACATATGCAAGCAAACAGGTGTAGTGTGTGTATTAAGGCAGTTTATTCAAATAAAGGTTAAATTGACGAGCCACATCAGCACTGGATTTTGTACTAATGCGTGTGTATGCACGTGCACAAGTGTGTCAGCCAATCAGTCTGCATGAAGAAGTCTATGAGAAAAGCATGTGCACACTCTTGGTTGTTCCCAGACACATCTTCAGGAAGGCAAGGCTGTGTGTGAGTGTCTGTCAGCCCGTGTGACTGGCACTGACCTGTACTCTGTGCCCAAGGTAGCGGCTCTTGGTGATGCCAAGTCAGGATGCACCGATGGTATTCTGGGCGGGGGTCCAATTTGACATCACATGATAACTGTAGGATTAAAAAAGTAAGGATGAACATGTCATGCATTCACATTGCACTAAGATAATGGAATCATCTGCTCAATTGCTTTTCCTTAGAAACAGTCATTTCAAAAACTTGTGTTTTCAGGTCAGATGGTGTCTAGTGCAAGATTAAAAGCTGTAGAAGGCAGAGACTGCAGTATTTAAGGAAATATAACTGTGATATTACAACATCAAAGTGTCTGAAGGAGTCTCTGTGCATTAAGTAGAATATTCCAAAGCTGTCCCTTTACTGCAAGTTTACAGATGATATTTCTGTAGAAAAAAGCCTGGTCTCTTTGGATTACATTGCATAAAGAGAAAAATGTTACTCGCATTCAAAATCCTGCTGGCTCTGACAAAAGGAAAATGGCCAGTCTTTGGAATTAAAAGACATACAGGGGATGGCTCATAATGCAAAATACATGCAAAAATGAAGGTCACTGCAAATTGCTCTCTTTTAGAATATTTTAGCTGTGAGATAAAATCTGGATGCTTGAGGAAGGACAAAAGAGAGACATGGGATAAGCTATAAGAGAAAATTGCATAGCCAAGAACACTAAGAAAACTACAAAAAGTGATGTATTCCTTGGTACTTTATCTGAATCAAAAACAGAAGAAGAAGACATAATAACATGCCTTGAATCTATATTAAATAGAGTTACACTACCCATGATTTATTAGAAAAGTGAGAAGAGTTTAAGTAATTTATATTGCTTAGGGTGGTGGTTATGTGGGTTTCTTATATAAATAACTCAACAAAAGGGCTTTAAAGTTTGTATTTTTATTGCTAATACAGAACTCTCCAACTCTAGATATTCACAGAGTACTCTGCATTTTTTACCATAGCCAAAAACAAATATCTCTTTTAAACAGGAGAGTGTCTTTCCTGCCTGATTGGCAAATGGCTGCCTCTGCATCTGTATATCTTGCTCCATTAGATGGCCACCTAACTCTAAAAAATGATGGGACTGAATATTACCATTAACAGAGACTGAGAATGTGCCTCTATTTGTGTGAATGTCCTTCCCCTGCCAGAACCAGTCTAGGGCTCAGATTCCACAAACACAACATCTTCCAGAGCCCACAGAGCTGTGCTTCAACATCTTGAGAGAATTTTTAAATAGAGGACAAGCTTCTTACCCTGGCTTTGATGATGGTGGGCCGAGGATCCAGGATACCCTGCATTTTCCTCAGTGCAGGAACAACAAAGAGATTGCAGGTGACAACAGCTGACACAGGATTGCCTGTAGGACACAGAACAGTTGTGATGCCCTCTTGGTTTACTCTGAAATGCTGAAAGTGAGCTTTTGTTTTCATAGCAATTTCATTTTAAAGGACTCTATAGAGCTTTCCATGCCATGTACTGCATACAGTGCAGACTGCAGTGGCATGTGGCAAGGGGCATGTGGCAAGTGCAGCTGTTGAAAGCTACACTCTGGATGATGTGTGCCGAGGTCCTGCTCCTACCAGAATTGCCCCATGTTCCTCAGGCCCTACCATCTGACTCTGTTCTTCCACTGCCTTTGTCCTATGCCTACACTTGTCTGGGGCTGGAGCAGAGTTAACTGTGCATAGTTATTGCCTCTACCCTGACAGGGCCCTTTATTTGTGACTAATGGTTCCCAGACACCAAGGGAAAAATAACTTTCAATTCCCTAACTGAGCAGCAAAATGCTTTAGGACAAATTCTGAGGAGAATCCTACTGATTTATATGTTTTCTGTTGACTCACAAGAGAGGTGTATGACCAGCTGTCAATCACCACTGTCTCACATATCTGATCTTCTCTAAACAACAGTTTTAAAATAAATACCATGATCAGATGGATGCTCCACTGATCTCTCCCCTGTAAGAAAATGTACTGCAGCACTAAAGCAAGAAAGGGTAGAAGCACTAGAGATACATCTGCAAACCACCAGCTTATCAAGAAGAGGACTCCTTGCGTAGTTAAAATTCAGAGACAGCCAGAGCAGTAAGAAGAAAATAAATTCCTTCTCATTTAGAAGGATAGAAATGCATAAGGAAATCTTTATTCTAAACAAGTGCTTTCCCAGGGCACCCAGCCGGCAGCGGTGCAGCCATGCTGCCCTCTTTTGGTTCCACAGCAGGAGCATGATAAACAAAAATATCCCGTGACATGTTCCTTGGCACTCCCTCGTTTTCGTCTCCATTTTCAGTATGTCAGAGTGGATGCACTGACTTACACCCACAGGATATTTATGGTGAAGGTGCAGGGAGCTGTAGGAAAAAACACCCCTGTGAAAAAGGTAAGGAAATTGTTGGATGGAAGAAATCGTAAGACCTGTACCAAAAAATTCTGAGGACAGGGACAAAAAAAAAAAACACCTTAGCACATCCCTGTAAGTTCATCTCTTCTGGCAATTTCTGAGAAAATCTTACAGGCACCTTCCTTAGGGGCCAACACCATCCACAGGTGCTGTGAAGTGTCACTATTCTATTCCACATCTGTCATCTATGCACAGCAACAAAAGTAATCCACAAAACATCTTACCTGGGAGCGCAAAGATTATTTTTCTTACGCCGTCAATATCCAGAGTTGCAAAAGTTGTTGGCAGGCTATGGAAAAAGAAAGTTATTTACTATCTGCATTAGAATCTGACTGAACATAATTGTATTATTTAAAACATTTGGAAAAGAAAAGAAAGCAACACAGGACATCTCTCTCTCTATCAGCAGTTCATTAGCACCTGCTGCTTATTCCATACTGGAGGTATAATCCTCTCTTTGTGGTGACACAATCATTTTTCTGGATAGTCAACTCTGATGTTTTAAGTACGCAAATTTGCAGAGGAAATATCTAAAAGAAAATGAACTAGTAATCAAAAATCTAAATCTTGTCTTCGTGCTAGAAGCCAATTAACAATGAAATAATACTGGAATTCTGCAAGTACAGAGCTGTGCTTGTTTTTCATATAAGGGTTTCCAATTTTTTACAACATTGGTGACTCCAATTCTCTTACTCCAGTCTCTACAGCAGTACTGGCAAGGGAGCAGTATTTCTGAGCAGCAAATGCTAGCTAGTCTGCAGGTGAACAGATACCTGGGCAGAGCTGCAGCCAGGTGACACCCAGGTCTATCAATGAAGAGCTCTGTCTGCCTTTCAGAGCTGCTGAGTGACCTTTGGTGATTTGCTGTGGGGGATATTACTGTTACACAAATAGGACAGTAATGTGACAGCTCAAGAATGTGGCTGGCAAACAAAAGGGACTCATCCATGAAAAAAGAATTCTATGTTAATATAATACTTTCAAACATTAGGAGTTATACCTTATAGGAGCAACAATTAGGTTGGTTTCCTTGGCTTTATCTTGAGCTGACCCCTACCACCTGGTCAGCAGATAATAGTTTAGAACTTTGGAGGTTTGCTACACTTTGATCATTATCACCTAGTTTTGTATCTGTTAAGACTCATCAATACCCTGTTTTACCAGGGGAAGTTAGTGTTTGACGTTCCTGTTTTAAAATGTCTCTAACATGATGGGAACTATGTGCTAGACCTCCAATTGTTACAACCAGTGCATGAACCAATGGATAAAAAAATTGAATTGCTAATTCATATTTACTGGAAACTCTGAATTCTTGTATGACATTTCAACACCATCATAGGTAGAATCTTCCAGTACTTCCTTCTGTCAGTGCAGCTAGACAAGATAACCTTACATGAGCTGAGTAACTTTCAGTCCAAGTGGAGGGATGGTAAATCCCAGGCACCACCCTGCACTCATGAAGCACATCAAATACAGGCATACAACGAATTCTGACTTCACTCTTGAACTTACTCAAGGGATTTTTTCCCAATATAGTAAGCACAATCTACAATCTTTTAAGAAGCAGTTAATAAAACCCAAGATACAATATTTGCTATTGCACTACAGCTAATGAAAAAGAGAGTGCTTACATTCTCAGTATGAACAGATGAGCAAATGTTTTGGTAGAAATATCTTTCATGTGGCATAAAATGAAAAGGGACATTTAGGGAAAAAACTCATTTCTTGAAGTTTTTCCAGCTAGTTATTAAAAGTTTATTGCTGCAGGTGTACAGAGGACTCACCAGAAGAAAAAATCATGTTTGCTTACAAGTAAGCCAGAACCAGAATTTAATACTCTGAATTCTCTAAATCAAGTTATCCATTCTTGTCAACAGCAGAGACTGGAGCGCAGATTCTGCTTCTGGGACTTCCCCACATCAGTTGTAGCAGTATGACAGAAGCAGTGAGCAATTTCCATGCCTGGGCTACATCCACCATGGGAAGAACCAAGCTTTTAGCTCACTCATTCCTTTTGTGGGAAGGAGGTGGTGGTAGGAGCAGCACAGGCACCAAGCCCACACGCGGCTCTTTACCAGACTGTGCGCAGAGGCAGTAAAAGTATTTGTCTGTTTTCACAGCAAACACCCACTTGCAGCTCTGCTCCGTGACAGCAGTTCTGGGCTAGAGGGAGTTATTCTGCAAAGCTGGGCTTGATCTTGTGTAGCTGGTCCATTCTGACCCAGCTTGCAAACAAACTGCCCTCCACAGGGAGTGAGGCAGAGGCGCAGACATCTTTCTGCTCTTGTACTGTGAAGAAAAGGGAACTCTCTGCTTTCAGCACGTGTGATTTTCATTCTCTCTAGAGAACACTTCTAGACTCACCAATGAGCAGTGCCACAGCATAGAAAAGCAATGCTGAAACAGTTTTCTGAGGCAAACTAAACACATAAAGGACTCTGCTTACTTTAAAATTACGGTGCTCAATATGCCAATTAGACAAAGCTTTGTAAATTAGCTGTCATTCCACCTCTCTCAAGGAACTGCTTGTAGCAATATAATTTATGCAAATTTTGAAGTGAAATGAGATATTCTTTAAGCAAACTGTCCATTTCATGTCCTTCTATTTCCTGGTTATTCCATGGTAATGCCAGTGTGAGCTCTGTGATCACACTGAAGGCTGTGGCCATGTCTATAGCATGCTGGTTTCCCACCAGTCCCCAAACCTGGTTTGCAACAGTTATCAGAGAAATATCCCTTACTGATAAAAAATAATCTCTCTGTTCCAGTTAATTTCACCCATAAAGATCATGACTAATGCTCTAAGTGCTCTAATGAAGAGCACTGATTTTGCTGCTTTTCCCACATGTATCTATCCTGTGGTTGACAGTATATTTGGAAAAGTGAAATCTACTGAAGCACTTCACTGGGATATTTGGCCCAATGTAGCCTCCATCTAGGCAGCCTAAGCAGAAAGATTTCTTACCCAGGTTTCATAAAAACTCTGCCAAAGTGAATCTGTGCGTGAAGATCAATATCCAGCACCTGTTTAAGATAGTCCTGTTTAATTAAAAAAAAAATGAATTAAGTAACATCAAAGTGGCTTTACATCATTTGAGCATTCAAAGCAATATATTAATATCAAGTGAAGATGAAAATTTGCATATCCTGAAAGTGCTACAGCCCAGTGGGGAATTTCCAGTATTTGAAAGGAAGTGTTTTGGAAAAGAAGTAAAGAACAGACTCATTTAGGTGCCAAACCTGACTTCATGAGGATGTATGTTTCCTTAAAATTCATCTGCAGCATCAGAATCTTAGAGCACCCCACAAATACCTACTACTAAAACATTCTCTATGTCAAAGATGGAAAAAAACCTTTACAATTCGAAGTTAAGACTTTAAATGATCAACTTATTTAAATTTTGCCATGGAAGCTATCTAGTTGTAGATTTGGAGATCTCCTATCACTTTTGAAATCAATACTGTACTGGTAGAAATCATAGTTTTCCAGGATATTGTAATTATTGTAATTTCTTGGGTCTAATGGTCTAATTCACAGTGGTTGGGCTTAACATTTCTTAGAAAGAAAAAACTGTGGGTGGCTTGTGAATGAGTTCAAATGAAATGATTTTGCATAAACACGATTGATCCAGTTATTAAAGCAAATGGAATTACTTGTTTAATCTTTATTGACACTTGCTGTGCCTAAAGATGTCGCAACCTATCTTGTGTTTAGTGAGGCTAAAGACATGGGCCATAAGAGTCCTCTGGGAAGACAGACTTTGAAAGTGGTAAATCTGAAACTCCCTGGCAGTTAGCCCTTTTTGTTGTGCATGTGTGTGTTCAAATACTTGGAAAGCAGCAACTCATTTCAGCCAGGCATTAACTCTCAATTATTAATTGCATTAACTCCTCTTTTGCTTTCTGTTTACTATTTGGATGTTCACAGCTGTTTCATTAAAACTGTAGACAGCTCAGTATCAGAGGGCAGACCATCAGTGGAAGGTAGAGCCCATTGACTTTAGGAGAAATGAGCCAAAGGTCTGAATGTCTGTAAGACCACTCAGCAGTGCAGCCACTTCTCAGTGTTACTGTGTCTGCACTGTGTTGTCACATTCCCAATTTAAAGACCAGTACTTGTCCTTGATTATTTTTCTAGGCATACTGGAGACAAGGGGAGTAATTGAAAGTTATTTGCACTGGTTTAATTAATTATCCATTTTCATTATGTATCCAGCGATATGATTTCTACTCAAAAAAGTAAACAAAACCAGCACTCATGTTTCCCACATCCTAATGACCGTCTTTAGTATCTGTTAGTTATAAAAGATGTTTATTTTACCTGCCAAACTCACAGATTCAGCCTGGGATCAAAAAGTAATTTGAGTTTTCCTTCGCATAAGTCATGATTAATAAATGTCCTGCAGGTTCATCTATGCCCCACCAGCATCTGTGTATCCCTATTTTCTTTGATGGTTTTGGCACAGGGATAATCAACAGGAACTCAATCAACAATTCTGTTAATGATTCAAAAGGCAAATATATCAGCTCACTGGGTCTCATATATATTGTCTGTAGGACTATCAGGCGCAAAATGTGGTAAAACTATTTTTGTAACAGAGCTTTGGCACATTCAGGAAACAGATGTGCTGAGTAAAAAAAATGGTATTTATATACTTAGGTTGCTTTCTGAAGTACTTTCAAAATACCTTAATTCTATCTACATTTTACCTGCTCTAAAAATAAAAAGAAGTCTGTAGTCTTCATGTGCTATTAACCCAGCACCTTCCTCATCTGCATAAATCATTCCTTAAATAAAAACACATTTGTAAATCACTCATGTCAAGAATTTAAAGCTTCTCGGTTGTACTATGTCAACTATAGTACAGAAACAAGAACAAAGAGAATGAGCTTGGAAGACTATTTTCTTAAGTAATTCACACATAAGTATCCCAAGAAAACTAAGGTCCCTTTATAATAAACATTAATACAAAGGTAGTAGCTTGGATGACAGATTCTGGTTTGGCATTCTTACATATATAGCAGAAAGTCAAACTTAAATTTTGCATACCTTTTTGTCTATAGATACACCTCCTGATGTAATGATCACATCAGCACGGCTGATACCCTCATTCAGTGCATTCAGTAAATCATCTGGGCTACAGGAAAGAACAGGCAAGCAGATTAGTGGCACGGGATTATTATGAGTTGTAATATAAGTCTGTGTGCCCACATACAGATGCATATGCACACGTGTTTTAGGAGAATAATACAAGCTCTTTTCCTTCTTAAGATTCTACACTGTTAATTCAAGTCAAGAACTGCAATCTCTTTAAGAGAATGCCACACTGTTTGGCACCTTTTTGTCTAAGCTTTGCAACAGGAACAGTGGGATACTTTAGACTGGGACTGAAGAATGCTAATACAAGAGCCTAAGAGTATGCAATTGGCACAGTAGGTAGTAATAGAAATTGTGACTTAGATGAACTGACAGGGATATATAAAGGCACCTGACACATGAAAATTATTGACCACCGAGCAGGCTGCAGTACTACCCGTCTAGCTTATCTGATATGTGCAAAAATGGGGGTGAGGCTCCACTTCAAACTTTGATCAGTGAAGACTGGCAGCAAATTCTTTGTTTTCCTTCTCTGTTAGAGGGCTCTGCAGCAAAGCCATCTGTACATATCCCCTTCAGCTTGCAAAAACACAATCCAGCCTGTTAAAAGGTCTATTCACCTTCACGAGAACCAGTGTAATGGGAGCTATGATATTTTTCCACACAAAGAGTATAACTGTGAAGGGTATTGGTGTCCTAACCATTTTCTTTCCATTTTAGATCTAAACTGGAAACTTTGAAGCAAGCATTAGATATTTAAGGGCCCTACTGATGCTAATAGAGAGCTTCAACGCATGCAGTGGAGAAACTCAGTAACACAACTCACACAGGTCCAAAGGAATCAAACCCAATTTCCAATATATTAAATTCATACTTTGCATTTAACATTTGTGAACTGACCAAAGTTGATCTGTTGCTATGACTGTATGTATTGCTTCTTCAACAGAATGTTTTCACTTCAGTGATCCTGAAAGCTTTTCATGGGAGGCTGTTCCTACTTAGAACGCCACTGAAAGAATGGGCCATAGTGCTAGTGACTGCATGAAGGCCTTCACCTGGAATACAGCACCTCAGGTAAATACCACACTACAATTACAACATGCCACTGTAGGTGATGAATGCAGGCTGAAAATGGCATGAGGGCTATCCTTTGGGAGCTTTGGCTGTATTTCATCCGAAAGTAGAACTACAGCAGTAACTTTGGAATTGGAGCTGAAAACATGAAAATTAGGAATATTATGCAAGTTCTAGTTGACCTTTCAGAGACTAGCAGAAACTGTGTTTCCAAATGTCTCAGAAAGAAAAATTCCCTCCTCTGAGCATCCTTTCTTTGCCCATGGTTCAGTGAAACATAAGCAGCAGTTAGCATGTCATGGTGCTGTGTGCACTACAATTTATGTGACACAAGGATGACCGCACTCCTTCACTGAGTAAATAGCTCAGTGCATGCAACCTTGCACACGCCTCATCTCACCAGAGAGCCCTCAGGTGTCCTCTACCCTGGTTATGCCTTACAGGCAGAAAGACTCAACACTCTTTCTCCAATGTCCAGTGACTGAAGCACCGTGTTCTTTGGCATCCAGTGTAGTCATCCTGCACAACTTTATTGTCTGTGGTGGGTTACACCCCTCTCTAGGGTCAGATTGCTTTGTAAGAGGTAGGCAACAAGATACAGCAGAAAGAGAGGCAGATTGCTGTAGACTGCAATCAATGAGACAGAATGATACACCACCCCCTTTTTTAAAGGAAATTGTGCCTGCAGTATTGTGGCATTCCATCATGACTATTGTTTTGGGTAATGGGTATCTTGGATACTCTTAATGGCCTACAAAGAATGCCTAAACTGTTTTCTTTGGGAGAAAATAAATGGGGTCAAGCAAAACCATCTCCTTTGTTCTTTGGGAAACAGAGACATTTTATCAGCTGCCCCTTCTGAAATCTCAGAATCATTTTCTCCAAAACCCAGCAGAAGTCTTCAGTTGTCATGGAAGGAAAGTAGAAAGAAGCAAGTCTGCTGTTCGCTGCTTCTTCAAAACCAGTTGTCTCGTATTGATCGTCTTAGAGTATCTGTATGTAATAAGATGTTATTTAAGATTATTATAGAGTTTGTAATGGGAAAAGTCTCTCAAGATCTAAGTATTCCTTAATCCTTGCCAATGAGGCTGCTTGGAATGCAGCAAGGAATACATATTCATTACATAGGTCGATATTGGCATTCCTGAGGCTCGGCAGTCAGACATACGCCACTATCACCAGCCTAACACTGCTCTCAGTACATTTTTCTCATTAGGTTGTGCTGGAGCTGAGGACCTTATCTGGAGGTTGCTCCAGGCTGTTTCATTTTATCTTGTTTAATTATTTAAAAGTTATTCATAGGTAGTGAGACTACCTGTCTGGGGACATGCTAATTCCGGATAATGAAGTGGGCTTGCTTTCAGTTGCAGTTTGAGAATAATGGAAGGAACAGTAAAAAGCAAACAAGTATATATTTAACTGTTGTTAAAGCTAAATAGAATGGAAATTGCAGCTACTTACATACGGAATATATACATGTGTTTGTATATATATTAAATCATTTAACAAAGGAAAAAAAAATCAATAAACCCCCCCTCCCTCTCCAAATAAGCCTAAACTCAAAGCAGGTGAGGACTCAATTCACATCTTTCCTTATGAGGGCAGCATACCACTGGACTAGTTCACTATTCCGGTGTTTTTATGTTGTCATGTGAAAAGCTGAATATTACTGGACTTGGTGCATTTTATAGAATTTTCAGTAGAATGATCTGTATAACATACTTTTCTTCACCATTTAAAAATTATTTTCTCTACCGTCTGTATAGTGCAAGGCATTAAAAAATTCTACCATTAAAACTTACCCAGCCAATAGCACTGCATATCATCTTTAACACAGTTACAAAATTAATTTAATTCTTCCAAAAGGAAAGATGTGAGAGAAATTTTGTTGTAATAAAGTGAATGATTATATTAGTTTGGTTTTTATTCTGAAAAAAGGAGATAGAATTCCCTCCCTTGCTGTTGCAGAAAATGTCTCCTTTTTTGGCATTTTTGGCAGACTTCTTTTTGTCACTCAGATCTGCTTAACTTTATGTTGTACTTAAGGCTGGTAGTTCCATGACTCTGCAATTAGCACCAAACATCCTTACAGGAGTCACCTATTGCAATATTCAGTCAACACTGTAGTGAACATTTCCCTCGCCTTTAGTGGATTCAATGCAGAGAGTTGTGACTCAAATTGCATATTAACACGGAGTTGATATAATCAGATAGCAAAATAACTACTTGCTTCATTTGTTGTGTAACAGTGAGCAGCCGCTCCTTTAGATTGACATGGAGAGAGAATAAATTATGAAAACGATTAAATTCTGAGAGAATAGACAAGATAACTTTGGCATCTGAATATAACATGGCAAAATTGTTTCAAAAGGCAGGTGACAATTCGCCATGAAGCTGAGAAATAACACTCGCTGTCTGAGCAGGTACAAATCAGAAGTTATATTCTGAAGCCCTAGCCACTGCTAGGGGCAGGATACTGGATTAGCTAGATTAATGGTCTAATTTACTACCATAAATCCTTTAAAATAGCTTGTCAAAGTGCTGTTCTTGGATTTTTTTCCTTCATGGACAGAACTGTAACAGTTGCTCAAATATAATGGTGAATACCTTAATCAATGTAAAGTAGATTTTGACGGGAAGTCTAATTTCCAGATGGCAAAATTACTCTGTTTCATTTGGTGATTTTCAAAGTCAGAGTGACATTGTGCACAAAAAGGGAGTGTGCTTTTCTAACACGCTGCAACTTATTAAAAAAGTTATACTCAGATATGTTTCAGATCACATCTGATCATCTTTTGTTAATACCCTGAAGAAAATTTGTTACCGAAGGACTGCATACAGTTTATGAAACTATTCATATACATAAATAAGGAACAAATCCAAATTTTCTCTCAACACCTGGAGCAGATTGTGTCTGCACAAATACTATGTGTATTGTCCATACATTTTTGAAGCTGCATAGTGATTTGCATGAAGATTCCATGTATTTTTAAGTATACCTTTATATTCTCTGCTAATTTTGTCACTCTGATAAACAGAGTATCTACTCTATTATCCCAGTTTCCTGACCCTTCTTGTTCACTTCTATGGTACAGTACAATCTGGACATTAGTTGGAGGTTAACTATTGTATAATGGCAGCAGCAAGCATCCAGTAAGCAGATGTGTGACATTGCAGCTGACACTGGCTTTCATTGACTTGAAGAGAGGACTTGCAGGATGGCAATACAGCAGGAACACCTTCTGGATTCATGAAAAATTCTGGCTATCAAAGTTAGTTTGTGGAAAATTTATTCAACACTTGAGCTGTCAAGTGAGCTGTCTTTGAACTGAAAAGATGTACAAGAAAGCTTAAGAGCTTGAACAAGAAAATGATGCAAGCCTCATTAAAATAGACATCAGCCATATAAATTTTCTCCTTTCCACTCTCAAAAGAAATAGCTACATTATAGTCAAGACCAAAGAATTCTCTGTGTTTTAAGTGCCAGTTTGAAGTACCCTAAATGACAGTGTAATTTTCTCTTTCACACAGAAATTAATGCATATTAATTCACTTTTGTTGATCCTGTTGTTGTGCTTTGCTGTCATTAATTATCAATCTGTCAGCTTCTTTTCTGTGATACAACCCTTAACAGCAGCAGTTTGATATATGCAATTAAACCGCTCAGTTTTGTAATTTAATACAGAAAACAAATAACAGCAAATGTTCAAAAAATCACCTACCACTCTGCAGTAAAACGAGTGATCCCAGTTAAAACTGAACTGGAACCTTTATTTAGGACTGACTTATCAAGCCATTGTCACAGTGCAAAATCCATAGTTCATTCCTAATTTCCAGGACCATTTCCACCACGTTCTTTGCCACAGGAGTCTCGTTCATTCCATGTAACCTCACTACCTGACAGTCACTTCCAGTCCGTGCTGTCCAGTGCCACATACAGCTGTTATCATTGGGTGACTAACAGAAACACTTGTGGTTCTTGTATTTCTCTAAGCAGCAGCCTGGGCTTTTCTAAACCCAGGTCTTCTGGTAACCTGTACCAGCAAAATGTGTGCATGCACCATCACAGTCAGCACCTTTAACCTGTGTGCTTTACAGAGATACTGGACACAGATACAGAAAGATACACATGCACCATAATGCACCAGATGCATGCACATGTGTCTATTGTGAGTTCAAAAGCAGAGCTGGCCAACCTTTCTTGCCTACTGTTTTACTTTATTTGAAAGTATCTCAAGTATTTCAATTATATGCTGAAAGAAATGATTCTTCACAAATTCTGAGCAGCTACAGATTCCTGGACACACAGTGAAAACTGAAGTGCTTAGCAGTGATCCTACACAATCACATTGAAGACCAAAGTAGTCCAGCTGCTCTCTAAACTATGGTAGTTGACTGTAAGCTTCAAAAGTCTGGAGGTGTCCTGACCTTAGCACATTCTGGATACGTTCCCACAAACTGGCATCAGTGGTTTGTACTACTTTTGTGTCTTAGGAAGTCTCCTATCTGCTAAACAGATGTTCCAGAAGAACAGGTTTAACTGAGGTACAATGACCTGCCAGATATTGCCCTTACATGCAAAGATCCCAGTCAAAATTCTAGTTCTACCTCCAAGATAACAAAGAATTTGCCAAATCAAAATTTTCATCAAATAACCGACAGACTACTTGTTGTTCTCAGCGATCTCATGAAGCTCAATGACATTTCTTCTTGAGGAAAGATGGGATATGGATTTGATCCTTTATGATTAACTCTCATTTTTTAACTGTTCATTCAGCTGAGGTGACAGATTTCAAAATGAATAGATGAATGCAGCAAGGCATAAAGACAAAGTCTGTCACCCACTTCTCACCTCATGGCCAAGAGAAGTATTTTGCATATCAGTAATTTGCAGGATGCAGAATGGTGGGTAGATGCCAGTATTTTTAGCCAACTAAAATCCACCTTCTGTAGAATATAATATTGAATATAAATCGATGAATACATTTCAATGAATGCAATTCAATGAATGAATATTTGACAGCAGTAGGAATTCTGTGTTTGACTAGTATGGTTTTTGAAAGCAGAAGAAAATCCAATTTTCGTGTTGTATGTAACATATGGACACACTTCTGAAACTGTATTTGTTTCAAAATTCTCAAGTGTATTTCATCATGTTCTCATAACGTACCTTCCTTCTACCTTCTGTGGTATTTCCCTGGATCACTCTGAACAGATGCAATATGTTTTCCCTAAGAAAATAGGCCAGCTTGTCAGGAAAGCAGGAATAATTACAGCAGGTTTTGGCTTGTTCAACATGACTATCTAAGTTTTGTCTATTTGACAGCAATATAGAAGAATCTGTCTTTGGTACTTTTTGCTGTTCCTTTACTTGCTGCTGCTGCTGCAAATATGTTATTTTGCAGAGTATTCTTTTTCATGTTACATTTATGAACTTGTAGGGATTTTGATTAGAGGCCTTCAATTAGAGGTCCTCAACTTTTCTGCTGAAGTAACCACGAGAGCTGTCTAATGCCTTTGGTGTTTTTTCTATATCCGGATGATAATGTATTTTCCGCTACAGTTTCCTGGACCTGCTTCAGAAGGCTCCCACTCATATATACGCCAGAATGACAAGAGATCAGAGAGGTCAGAAAAACAGATAGCCATGGGAGTGCTACAGGAAAAAGTCTCATATATAGAAGCCAGGTGCTTACGTACTCCGAGCACATTCCTGCATGAAGGGTCCTCGATCACATCCTTGTCTGCTGCTTGTGTACATTCATCTGCAAGCATTTCAGTGTGAATTGTAATTTTTTCCACAAATGCTGGAAGAACAGGACTGAAGCTTTGATAACAGCTGTTTTCAGGTGCTGTGCCATTGTACTAACTCATGAGCACTTAATTCACTCTAAATCCAGTATAGTGTGTGTCCTCTGAGTGTAAGAAGCAGCCTGAGAACTGCTGGTTTCCACTAATTGAAAAACTATCCTCGGCTAATTTTGCTGGCTGAAGATAATGAACCTTATCAGTACACTTACCAGAAATCCATTAGTTTTTCTAAGAAATTGGATGGGATTACACCGGTAAAGATTTTTATTTTACCTTCCTTCTTACAAAGGAAGTTAGTCAATATGGATTCACTGAAATGTTTTCACTTTTGGAGTAGAAAACGTTCAACAGTTGTAGCTAGGTTGAAATAATATGACTGAAGATTACACCACAGAATATAATAATCAATGCCAAAGACATTGCTCATCAGTAAAGATGTCAGTGCACTGGTGAGTCTGAAGGGCAACTGTGGTTCTGCAATTATTTCAATGAGAGCACTCATAAAATGAGAATTGGCTTATACTGACACGACTGAAAGTAAAATATATGATGGATGTAATTAGTGCCAGTTGTTTATACATAGCAAATAATACCACCAAATCTGACACATGGTGAAATGGCATTGTTGTCACAGAATTCCTTACCTTTTCATCTTACTTTAGCTTCAACCGTAAATTTTAAATAAATTTAAAAGGCATTTAGAAGTAATTGCATCCCCCCTGTAAACCGGTGTAACTGCTATTGATCTACAGTATGGATGTCTCTAGGACAGGTAGAAATGCAGTCCCTAAAGGCATAGTCTCAAAATGAAGGCTTTCTCTACGAAGCTCCACCCTTTACAGAATCATAACTTAATCACTTGGAAAAACGTCTGTCTTCAGAACAAAAATGACTTGGAAGCCACAGGTTAGAGACAATGTAAAAAGATCTTTTAAAATTCTCTGTCATCAGCTGTGTCCTGAAACAAATAGTTATTTTGTAGAAAATGTCAAATGAAATATGACATCGATTTTTGTTTATTAAAAAAAATAAAAATTCCCCAAGAAGAGTAAACTACAGTGTTAGAAATAAGTGAAGAGAAAGAACTGAGAAACTTTGAAACCAGCAACTTAATTTTTTTGACAGCTGCTACTTAGTGGAAGGAACTAGAACTTCATTTGTTTCTACAATACTGGACCATATTCCTTCAAGCACAAAGATGTTTTTAACATAATAAAATGCCCATTGCCTTTTCTTCTGCTCTGGAAGCAGAAGCATGTTTTATTGCTTGTGCTTTGGGTAGGAAGACTTATTCTAGGGGCTGGTTTTTGCTGGTGCTTTCCCTCACACTGCTTAGAAGAGACCAAAGGCTCGTTTAATGTTTTATGCAGTAGCAATGAGATGTGAACTGACTTGTACGAGGAATTCCAAGTCCGTCATCTGCTGGTAGATTCCATCTTTTAAGTAATTTCAGATAAAGCAGACAGTCTGTAACATGTTCTAAAAATTAATTTAAAATGTTTTAAATACTGCAGATTCTCATAAATTTTTTTTGGATGTGTAGTTTAGCAAAAGGTTCTAGTGGGTTGAACTCTTTAGTCCATTACATGAGGAAAACCTACATTTCCAACAACCTGGCTTCAGCAGGAATAACTAGTTGCTAAACAAGAACCAGTTTTTTGAAAGCTAAGGATATGGCAGACTGACTCAGTCATGAGAACAGCAATTTGTTTTCCAGTATGCAAAGCAAACATCGAGCTATAACCTAATCCTCCAACCTTTTCTTACAAAAATGGGCCCATTTACCCCAGTGAGGATCCTCACATCTGAAGTTTTCAGGTATTCGCCTTCAATACGATTTTCATTCCTTTTCTACCTATTTTTATTTCCTGCACAAATGAAACTATAGAAACTAATTTTTTCTGTTTGTTAATGGAGGAAATGACAGGTGGTTTACTCTCCCTCTGTCATCACTCCTACTCCTTGGGCCTATGTTAGAGGGCAAGTTCTGAAAATTAATCTGTTATTAAGCCATCTCCCTAAGTGAGACGTAGTATATAATTGCATATGTATTTTGGAAAAAATGCATAGTGCATAGTTTAGAGATTTCCTGAACGTTCCAGTTAGCCTGCTTTAGAGATGATCAGCATAGTGGTGGAAAACCAAGTGTGCAGTATCATAGACTCAGAGAACATCCTGAGTTGGAAGGGACCCACAAGGATCACCAAAGTCCAGCTCCTGTTATGACTGAAGAATCATAACAGTGACCTCCCTGGACTCCACTACTACCTTCAAGCAGGATTTTTCCTAATCTGCTCAGTTTTTAAAAGGGAAAAGCCTTGATGGATAAAGATGTTTGCTGCTACTGATGAATAATGTCAACATTTTCATTTGATCAATGTTGTGGAGCCATGTAAGTCTACGGTGCACTGGTGCATAAGAACTCAACTGAAAAGGCAGCGCTACTTAAAGGACAGAATAAAACACCATCTGCTCCTGTCCGGCAAATGTTGGTGGGATCCGTGCTCCGAGCTCTGCCCTGACAGACACCTGGCCGAGCCTGCCTGTGAGCATGCACGTGCCTCAACGTCCCAAGTGGTTTAAAAACAGTGCTCACCAATCTGGTAGGCCTGTCTCCGCAGTGTTCTGGAAGCTCTGTGTCCCTTCTTCTTTAAAAACATCTGGCTTCCTGAGGGTAAAGGAAGCAGAAGGGGTATAATAAAGAGCCAGGGAAGGAGAGAGTCTCCTGGGGTCAAAGGGAAGCTCTGGGCCCAGCTGTGTCCCCCTTGGTGGCTCTAGATATTCAAAATCACCGTGGGAAATGCTTCCTCTTTGCAAGGCCGGCCAATGGGAGAGAAAGGGAGTGCACGGGAACACCTTTCTGTTACCGTTCGGATGGGCTTCTCCCAAGGAATGAAGAGGAAAGTTATGGAAGGATTTAGGCTCAACTGGGCATGCCAACAAAGCATAGCTCATCTTTCCTTGCAGTGTCTGTGGAGAAACCTCTTTACTCTTGACTTCCAAACAAAGCAAAATGAATGTTAAACAACTTGATATTTTGGAAGGAGGACCACAGATAATGGGAAAATATTTGGAGATGGGCCCCATATTGAAATATTTTTACTCACACTTTTAGCTTCTTATTCAGGAAATAGGTCTTAAGGTATAATAACTGTCACCTTCTTAACTACAAGGGGGAAAGAGCTGTAATTATCCTAATTTTATAACTCCATAGTCAATAAAGATGCCACTTCATTCATGAGAAGCTTCATACCCTGCTGCAAGAGGCAGGATTAGAAAAAATGTCCAAAACTGAGAAAGTTACTCCTATCAGGACCTTATTTAAAACAATTAATGATTTGCTATGAATTCCCAATTTAAGAAAGCAGCATTAGCTTTTATATATATTTCTTCCAAGTCAGTTTTTCAGTGAAAAAACTATTTTTAGATAGTGTTCTTTGTAACAGAAACATGAAATGAATAGAAATTATGTTTTTATACTCTTAAATATAGGGCAACTAAATGTAAAATGTAAAAAAAATCTTCATTGGACATGAAGATGTATAAATATACCTTTTAAAAACCCCAGAAATTATATATTCCTGATTGAAATGGACCATGTCATGAATCATTGTGTGACTCTTGAGCCATTTCTTCATATCAGCTGACTGGACAGTTAACAACAACAAAGGCAACCTGCCTCCCCAGTCCACAGCCAGGTGATCCTGCACAAGGCAGCTTCATCTGGCATTTCAGAGATCACTTTTGGGCACACCCATGCCCTGTCTGACTGGGGAATGTGAGAAGAAGACTGGGCTAATGTCCTGACACTACTGTTACACATGCCCACAGTCACTGCTAACATGAAGTCTAAAATCCTCTTTTATCATCTTGGAAATCCATGCCATGTTTCTCCTCATAGTTCATAAAGAAGATCTGTAAGATTGAATGCATGCTAATGGTGATAGGAAGTGATGGAAAAATATTCAAATTATTCAGGTTAGAAGTTTAGATGTTCATTTCTTTCTGACAGGCTTCCCAAGACAGCCATTTCCTAAAATGGCTTCAGTCCCTCATTTGCTCTTCTATTCATTGCCAGAGTAACAAAGTCAATCTTTATTTCTCAAAACAGGGTCCCTGTGTCCTGAAGTGACACACAAAAGACTTTCAGATTTCGTGAATGATCCCAGATTCTGGTTTAACCATCAACATTACAGACAGCAGTCTCAAAAATCTAAAACCTTTTCCAGCACGATGCTAAGCTGTGTTTTGTAATTTCTGCTGGTACTAGTCTTCTGATTTTGTGCTTCTACCATGTATTGTCCATTAGAATAACACAAAAATTAACTTAATTCTCTGAAATAATACTTAAGGGGTTATTTGCAACCAGGAGAAATAGCTCTCTTTTTTCAATGATCTAGTATTTAGAATAGTGTGAGAACCTCCCTAAACTTGGTTCTGTTTGAATTGTAAATAAATATCTAATCTCACTTTGAAATTAATATCAAAGCATTTGATTTAGTTTCCTAATAACTAATTACTATCACTGTTAAAATTAAGCTTTACTTACACTCTGAATTAGTCTAACTTGAATACTTAGGCATTGCTGCTGAAATATAAACTTTATTCAGTTTTATTCTCTATGTGGCTCAGTATTAGTGGAAGGAAATCAAGTGATATTGTAAGAACATCTGTTGAACTGAACAGCCTGAGTTCTGCTATTACTTTAGTACACAGTCCACCTTTTAACTACTTAAGAAATTTAATGGTTCTTGTCCTGGTAATACCAAGGTAAGGACAAAAATAACCTCCTAATTCTATAGGAGATTAGCTCTTTATATATATGCTAGGACTTGTATTTAAATGATTCTCAAATATTTTCTTCAATCTTTGCTTCTTAGGATATAAACCTCCATCCTGTAAATTTTACTTATATTTTTAATCCTCTATATATCAATTCATATTTGGCTGTATTAACAATATATTTAACCCAGTTTTGTGATTCCTATCAATGACACAGTGACCCACCTTCAGTGCTCACCACTTCTTTGACTATCCTGTGTCTACTAGCTTTATTAGTTTTCATTATTTACTCCTAGGGTATTAGTAAAATTTCAAGCCTCAAAAATTTCTCAGTGACTTGGGAACTCAAATTCCTATATATGCCCTAGGCATTAAGAAGGTTGAAAGTCATTTAAGTGAAAGATACTTTGGCCTCTGGAAGCTGAAGTTGTCTTGAAAACAGAACTTATCTCTCCACGTACTTTTAAAATTGTTAACTTACACCTCAAAAACAGACCATAAAAAATTAATTTTATTTTCCTCCAACAAATAGATTCCCTCTGCTTTCAAAGACAGGATTTTCAAAGTATTCTGTCCTCCTTATTTTCTGCTCTTTACTGTCTTGTGCTATTCCTGAGCTGTGATTCTAAAAATGCTAATTCAGAAAGGAGCCCATGCTTATGTTGAACACAGTTAGGAAAAATGACACACTGCTGTGCATTAGCTTTGCACCTGTCACCTCTACAGCATGAAATTTTATTACCTGTCACACTATGAAGTTTCCTACTGGTACAGACAACTCCCTGGGACTTGCACTGTCCCATTTCACAAGTTCTTTTTTCACCTCTGTTTTGGCTCAGAAGTTCCTTTGTGTTTTCGGAACATGTGCATCAGATGAGACGACTTGTCAATATGACAACTTATTTGAAGATTTCCCTAATGATTATCAAGAGTTGTTGTGACAGATATTAAACATTTCTGCTTGAAAAGGAGAATATTCTTGACAGGGCACAATGAAGGAGAAGACCTCCACATCTGAATCACCTTCAAAACATTCCTCTGTGTCCCTGTATTCATCAGGCTACGGTCAAAATTTATAACACCATCGTTTTTTGAGCAGAACTCGAAGTGAAGACACTTGAGCAAAACCTAATATTGTGACATTTAACATGAGGTCTTTTCTCTAACAAGCATTTACTTGCAGTCATTTGTTAAATGATACTACTACTACTACTACTACTACTAATTTTGTTCACAGTGTATTTGCTTTCATCCAAGCTGGCATTAAGCTGGAGCAGGGAGAGACTAGCATTCCGTCCCTGGATTCTGCCCATAACTCATTCTAACTCATGTATCAGACTGATATTGCATGAGAAATTTTGGAGTTGGAGCAGTTTGTCCACTCTCCTCTCTCCACTCCAGATGTTCCACCTATATTATAACAGCAGTAATTACATCCAAGCCACACAAATACAAAAGATTTAAACCTTTTTTTGGGATGGCAAACTTAAAATAGAAGCTGACTAAATCTTTCAGTAAGATTTCAGTGCCCATTCTAAATATGAAGAGATTCTATCAAAGCCTTTATTTTAGGGATATCACAGAGTAATGCTGTTACAAGAGCCAGGGGGATTTTAATAGGTTTAATAGGTTTACCTGTCATTTAGGAGCTCTATGTCCAACAGTATGTCAAAAAGGTAAACAAATAAGAGACTAAACACTTCTAATGTCAAAAAGCTCTCATAAACTGCTGAATTAATAACTATTCAGATAAATCTTTCAAGCAAGTGAGGAAATACTATGGATTTCCTGAATTTTTCTCCTAAGGAGAGAGATTCTTTCTCTCTCCACTGTGAAATCACAGGCTCATAAATGAAAATGCTGCTGGAAGCAACTAAATATTATAAACGTCTCTGAGAAAAATGATAAGGGAATTAGAAAATAGGGAAAAGAATGCAGAAAAGGGAAAAATGCACTCATGTAAAAAAAAGTAAAAGCAGAGGAAACTGAATTCATTACATACGTGATCAAAATTCCTTAGCAAGCTTAATAAGAAAGTCTTTCACAGAAGAAAAGCTGTCAAAATGGAAGATGACTTTGTAAAACAGAGGCTCATGCTACAGCAGATTTTGCTAGGGCTAAACTTTACACTTGCAACAATGGAATACAAAGAACAACACAAATGAAATAATCAGACACAAAAATATCCTGATAATTAGACTTTTACAGATCAGATCAGAAATGCAACTTATTTTTATCATTGGTTTCCAAAAAAACAAAGAACTTCATAGACTATAAGCAAAGCAAATAAAATTAGAAGCCTTTTAAACTTGGTCTTGTTATTAGGAGGCAACATTCAAAAGTACATTGGAATACCAACTTTAACTGGCCAGTTTTTGTTTGTTTTTTTTTAATTTTTTAGCAACTGAGTCTGCGATTCAGACAAAAAATGTAAGACACAACAGTAACAACAACATCAGAAGGGTTCTCCCTTTTCTTAGTTTTGCATTTGTTTCTTGTGTTTGCAGTCGCTCTGGAAATGGATGTATCTTCCATTTCTACTCAGAGATGTGTGCTTTTCAAACAGCTTGGCTTTTACCTGCTAAGAACACAAATAGAGAAAATCTTGGCTTCTGGCCAGACCTAACTTCAGCTGTATCACATTCTCAGGTCCGTTCTTCTCTCCTATTGCTTTCTTCTAGGATTTCAACTGTAAACTTTATCTCTGGGTTTTGGAATTGCTGTTTTTTTATCTTGAATATTGAGTGATATATACAATTCATGAGAACAGAAATGACGGTGACAATCTCAGAAATCGTTAAAATGCTCCCCAAAGAAATAGAATACTGGTTTCAAATGAAAGTACAGCTGTAGGCTTAGTCAGACTTGAGTGGTCAGTTCAAAATGTAACTTCATGTATGATTAATATGCAAAGGCATATTTAAAATGCTTCTAACTACTCTTCAGAAACCCAGACATTCAGTGTGCTTCCCCATCTTTCACATTCTCTTTGTTTACACGTATCACAATCCTGGGCTCTGAAGCAGCTGGACAAGCTATTTTTTTACCTAAACACCACTGAGCGATTTGTATGCTGAAAAGATATATATAGGAATAACCTCTAAGTTTGTCTTTGCAAATACTA
This sequence comes from Nicator chloris, assembly GCA_013400495.1. NCBI lineage: Eukaryota > Metazoa > Chordata > Aves > Passeriformes > Pycnonotidae > Nicator > Nicator chloris. The sequence goes on from WAAE01007679.1 coordinate 60,409, forward strand.
CTCTAAAAAATTTTTATGCTTGAATATTAGATCTGCAAATATGATTGAAGAGATTTCCATGGTTGTTAGAAACCTTGACCCATTACAGCAAGTGTAATACTCAGCTGTGTTCCCTATTAGCTGCTGTCTCAAACCCCATTAGTGCTTCTGATGTACAGAAAGTGATACTCCCAGTAAAATGAAGTAAAATTTACCCCATGACAATTGTATTAAAAAAAGGAAATATGAAAAAAACCCCACCCAAATCTAAAGTATGGGAAGCAAGAAATATATACCATTATACATAAAAAAAAAAAGTTCAAGTTTTAAATTTTTCCTTCTGAAAAGTATGTTTGCCAGTATTTTTACTACACCAGTAGATACTGCAGGCATATAAAATCTTCCTGTTTTTCAATGTCCGGACACATATTATACATACAAAATGCACATATACATGAGCACACACAAACACACATAATCTATGGTTTAACTTCAGTAAACCATAAAACAGACACTGAAGGCTTGTTCCTCTCTTCTACAAACATGCTAACTAAAGTGTCAAAATTGTACCCTTTGTAACATCTTTCTGGTAAGTCCCCTGCATTTGTTCAAGTGCCACAGTACTCCATCAAATCAATCATGTTAGTCTAAAAGATATGTACTGAAATATTTGTATGGGTAACGCTCTGTTATCTTTATTATGTAACAAAATAACACCATACTTCTTATCAAACTGATTTACACAATCAGATTTTCCTTTTGAGTGAAACAGAACTGCAGATGCATTTTGCTGCAAAGATATGGATTGGGCATGTGTGTGTGTAAGAATGGCAGAAGACTTGCTAAGACTGAGTCCTGATATCTGTTGCAGAAGATTTTTAACTAAGTCAACAGTACTGAATTATTCTTTCAAAACTTACTGCAAAGTACACTCTGCGATTGGAGGCTCATTATTTCTATTCTGTGAGCTAAGTAACTATCTCTGCAGAAGCTGCTTTGTTAGCATGAAACAGAAAAAAGCAGGAAACTAAACATTTGAAAAGAACTGTTACTACCTTTGCCAAGGTTATTATCTCAAGACCCAGGGATCATTTTAATAGCGAAGATTCAAAAGAATCAACCTCTTTCCTAACTGAAAGCAAAGCTGCAGGCACTTCCTTAGACTGATATATTTGTTTGCTGCCTGGTGTTCAGTTAGCATCTGATAAGTAAAAAAAGGTCATAAAACGTATTTGCAAAAAATATAGAAAAGCAGAAAGTTCTCCTGGGCCTTAAGTCTCACTACAAGAAACA
>WAAE01007682.1:0-18303 GCA_013400495.1 Nicator chloris
ACTTCTCTGCCTCAGTTAGCTAACAACTAATTAAAAAGCAAAGGAGAGCTCTCTTGCTGTCTGTCCGTAGACAACACAGTCCAGGAGCAGAATGTGGAGGAGGGAGTGCAGTTCCTGCAAACAAGCTGCGCGCTTCTTCTTTCCCCCTCTTTGCTCTCAGAACCAGTCTTAAAGGTGTAGAACTCAATATCAAGCATAAACAAAACAGACAGTTGGGGATACAAGCATCACAAAGTCACCCCAGGACAGTGTCCAACAAAAGAAGGGGCCATAGCTGATAAAAATTAGGAAGAAATCCATCTGGTTGCAAGAGTTGACCTGAGCTGTCCTTTGTTTTCTCCGTCATTGATTCTGCCATTGCATGTGATGAGGGGAAAATATCCATGGTGCAGGAAGTGTTTGAGGTTTCCAAAAGCTTTAACTCTAGATGAGAGTAGTGGATTACACAAACCACACAGATCCCTGCCATCATCTACTGCTTGAGGAAGTTGCCGACCATCATGCAAAGTATTGCACCTTTCTCCTCACCATAAATCTGTCGACTTTGAAGAACAACCATGTTCTGATGGTGTGTCGTAGTTATTTCTATTTTCTGTGCACTGGCTCTTGCAAGCCCACAATGTAGAATAATACAGAATGCAAATTAAACAAGTTTAATAACTATCCCAAAAATGCGGTTTGGGATGTAACTCAAGTCTCAGTTTGTTCAGGTCACCTTATGTCAGCCTTATGTCCCGTGAGATTATTGTTTGTGCTGCTTTGCACAGGGATACAGATGTAAACATGTTTTTTAGATGAAGATTTTCAAGGGATGTTATTCTGCTTCAGACTGGAGCCTTCCTCTATATCTCTCTGCTTTTTTTTTCTGAATGCTGGTGCTGTTGTTTCTTTCCTAGCAATAAATATGGCTGTCTAACATTCAGTTTTTCAGTACATACTCTGTTCTTAATGAATGTGATCATTTACACAGTGTCACTGTAGTATTGGCATGCTAAATAATTTAGAGAGCTGTGGCAGGTAGATAGCTCTGTGGTGTCTGTGTTACTATGGCAATACATTTGCTTAATGTAAATATTAGTCATTCTGACCCTATGAATCTCAGAGCTTCTGACATTATTAGCTGTGTCTGGGAGGTAGGGGTCTGCATATCTGAAAGAAAAGTTGTTCTGGCAATATTAATAGTTTAAAGATTACTTTCTTTTTCATAATTCCTTCTGCTTTGTGACTGAGCTGCATAATCTATTGATTGTAATGAACAGAGCAGAACATTTCTCTCACTTCTTTATCATGGTTGTAATGCAGCTCTATTATAAAGAAATATATAACTGTATTCTGATCCTCCAAAAATTCAGCTGACTTAAATTATAGGAAATAAGTTCCTGAGGTCCATCAACTTTGCTCCTGATCACACAGTCAAAGCAGTTGAGGAGCACAAGAAATAAAATCAAACTTGGAAGAAAAATTTCAGGGGTATTAGACTGGGTTCCCTGACTTGAAGAGGAAGCTAAGCCTATGAGGCTTTTCCATTCCCTCTGTGGGTACCAGCAGGTATGGAATTACTTAAGAAACATCCAATTTGTCTGAAAATTAATGCAGAAACAATATGTTAATGAAGTTTATTTCTTGAATAGTTTTTTAGATTTTTTAATGTCCATTTTTATGAACCATTTCCAGGGAAAATTAACTATCTTCTGCAAAATCTTCTCTTTATTGCCAGCTCATTCCTGATTGTATGAACTATTCTTTGTTATGCTCTGCTAGCACCTTTGAGGCAACAAATGGAAGTGGAAAAAGAATTAGATCACAGTTGATAATTTATATAAAAGCTCAGTCACTTCAAGCCGTGAATACTGAATATACACTGGTAGTATTTGTAACATTTTATGAACTTTGTGAAACCTCGATATGTTAAACTGCTAAGCTTAAGATGAATTTTAAAAAGAAGATTTATCAGGAATGTGCTACCCTTTCCCTCTGTTTAGAATTGTCCCCACCCTTCTTGCCAAACATCTGTAATGCAGAAAAAGAAAGCATGGTAAGCAGCGAACGATGTCTTGAATTATTTGTAGGATTATACTGGAGGTTTCTGTGTGCTGCAGTCTGACATCAGTGCTCAGCATCTATCTGTGTTAGGCCCATTATCTGTCAAAGAAGGAAATAATTAAAAAAACAGTAGTAGCCAAGCAAAGACTTCTGGTTTCTTTGAATTTCACAGAAGAGATTTTGCTGGACGTGTATAAGTGTTCTTTACTTTTTCTATCTCTGAGATAATAAAACTTCTGCTGTCAGTGTTTGCACGTAAGGCAAAGCTCCTTACTGGACAAGAATACAAACTAGAATTGCTAGTTGCCTTTCCATGGTACTGATGCTCACAAATGCTAGTCTGGAACTCAAGTTAGCCTAGGAAAATTAATTATTTACCACATATCTTTTCCTGACAAGCCTGCCTGTGGGAATACTGTGCTGTTGGCTGTCTCTTCTTTAAAAATAGAGTATGCTTAAGGTGTATCTGTTGATTATAGATGCAGAGAAGTATTGAAATATTTAGATTCAGAATGCCTACCAAGTATATGCTTTTTGTAAACAAACCATACTCATAAAATGGCTTGGGAAAAGCCACATCCAGTGCAGTGTATTGGAGGAAAAAGAATGCAGAGGCATTTTCTACTCTGTGGGAAGAACCTGTGTAGAGAGAGTTGCTCCTGTGGAATCAGGCTGGCAGGGTTTTTCCCTTAGGGAAAGAGACTTGATGGTGCTGTGTTTTCAAAGTCACAAGTATCCATTTTCAGGACACATTTCTGTGGGGATACTTTGAGCCCTCAACACACACTCTTTTCTAGGTTTGGCTTGAGGACCTGATGTATGCCATAGGACCCACATGAAGAGCACGGCAGAGCGGGAGGGAGGGGACAGGGTGTGTGTTCCCTTGGCATAACTCATACTAAATGGCTCTGGTGGAGTCTCAGCTGGCTTGGTGAGCTTGTGGCATCTAGAATCTACCACTGAAGTAGACTGCTCTCTTTTTTAATTTTTTTTTTCCCAGCTGCAGCACATGCTTGGGGGTGCTGGGCAGTACTCACGGCTTCCTGCGAGCAGGGATGCAGTGGAATGCTCCACAGAAAGCCGTATACCAAATCTTTTCTTTCTGACCTCCACAGCATTTCTTTTCTCCTACTGCTGAAATATGGCATGCCTGTATTTTAAAGCTGGGCTGAAGAAAGTGGAATGGATTGTTTTACAAGCTAAATGTTTAAATTGGGTGATAAAGTGAAAGGAACAAAAGTGTGTTCAAAAAGCAGTTGCATTTAATGTTTCACGCATGGTTTGCTCTGCTAGTTTATTTTACTGTCACAGTGCAAGTGCCTTTTCACTTTTGCCCACAGAAGAAAAAAATCTAATTGTTCTGCAGTGCCTTTTTTACGTGTGTAATGAATGTCTGCTTTTGAGAGTTACCTTACAAATAAAAAGTGGAGATTTTATCTGTACTTTTTTAATGGTTTTTGTTGTCATTCTTTATATTCTGCTTTGAAAAGGTAGTGATGACTGTTGTGCAGTCCTGTATATGACTCTCCTAGAGGAAGGAGAGCTGGCACCACTCTTGTGTTAGGATGGGGAGATCCCAGAGGAACTGTGTATCTCAAGCTTGTGCTGACTGTAAATTGTTTTTGGGCTGGCACGTGTGAGTCCTCACACTGGGTGCTGTTGATCCATGGATAGCTGGCACTTAATTATCCCATCTCATCTTCTTTCCATTGCTGTCACAGGACAAATACATTGTGGAGATTAAAATGGAAAGAATATTATGGCCCTTGTCCTCTTATGTTATCCTTAAAAATAATTGTTGTCCGTTGAAGTGCTTACATAGATGTGGCATAAAAATACATAGGCTAGTGTAAGGTCTAAAGTGTATTTCCAGTATCCTTTCCAGTGAATGGAGGTGTTTTTATAGTGATATTTGTAGTTTTGACAGAAGATGGTGAAAAAGGTGAGAAGAACCCAACAGGTATGGTTTCCAGGGTTTTGTTTTTAGTTTTTTTAGTATCTCAGTGCTTTCTTTTTCTGTTAAGGATTAGAGATTATACGCCAAGTGTAATTAAATATATTGTAGATACAAAAATATTTGTAACTTAATCCTTGCTGTTACTGCAGTAAGACACTGTTGAAATCATAGTAATAACCAATGTTTATGTTGATGTTGCATTTTTAGAAGAACGTGGCTTTGGGTTCTCAGAAGGATCAGGAAAAAGGCACAGAAGGCTTGTGCTTTCTCACAGCATGACCTTAACAGGTGTTTATTTCCAGGTGCAGAACACTTAACTTCAGAGCTACAGTAATACTAAAGGATGTGATTCTAACATCCTGCTTGGTTATTATAGTTTAATGCCACTCAGCATTATAATTAGCTTTACTAGACATTAATAATTGGGTTTAATATTCAAACCATGGTGCTGGAGTTAAGTGTGCCAATGAACCTTATCAGTGGAGCAAAATGTAAATTTTAACTCATTTATCTCATTAGTCTTTAATAAGGCTGTGCTTCGCAAATCATGGCTGCATCATCTGCTGATTATACCCTCTGATCTGCTAAGCCAAATAGCAGTCTAATAATAGCCATACATTGCATGAAATTCTCCCACTGGTGTTCTGAAACACTTCATGTATCTATTTTTTTTCATTTAGGGGGCCTTGATTGTGTCTTATCTCTTCTGCACAGTACCAAAATATAGAAATGAAGGTAAGATGAGAATTCATTTCTTGTAGGCCCTGGGTTTAGAAGTGTTTTGCCAAATAGGAGTTTGTGATGGGCTGTAAGTCTAAGTATGTAGTTTGTAAGTCTAAGAGTGTGGTGCATAGGGATTCTGAGTTTTTGGGACAGGTAAACAGCCAGACAGTCAACTGAATAATGTTATCTTGCTGCTTAGTAATAATCAGAGCTCTCCTGATTATTAGTGACTGTGGCTCTTGTATTAAGGGAGAAACTGAGCTGAGTGATTTACCTCAGGCCCATGTAAAAGGGAAGAGAATTGGAGGAGAAAGTAAAGTCTCATGACTTGAGTTCTTGTATGCAAGCAGTTACCATTGCAGCTCTGATGATGATTGTTGTGTGTGCCCTGGGTGTCATTCAGAGCAAGTAACAGAAAATTGAACACATTTGAAGTAATTATTCTAGCAAGTCCAGTTTTGTTGTTTTTCCTCAGCAAGTTGCTCATATAGCGTTGTTTAAGTCTAAAGAAACTTGTTCAATTCTTCTAGAAAATTTCAAGCTTTGAAGGTTTCTCAATAAATGTTGGTAAGATTCACTGACTGGGAGTAAGCAGGGGTGATTCTGGTGTCTGAGGCAACAAAATTCAGTCATTCCACTTGTATGCTGATTTGGTTCAGGTTTGCTTCCATGTGGTCTTTTATTTTGAAAAAAATTATACTAGCATTCTCAGGTTGAATTTTTTAATGTTTGCTTCTCTTTCTAGACCAACATAAAGGCAGTAGTTCAATACATATGGTCTGTCGTGACAGAGTCTGTTTAAATGGTTGCTAGGGGTGTAAGGGGGAGTCTCTTTTCTTACCATAGTGTGTTAAACTGATATTAATCCTCTGTAATGTGCTGAGGGGTGCTAGCGGTGTATTTTAACAGCAACAGCCATGCTAACAGGGGCACAGAGCCTGTTGACTACTTTTGGAGGTAGATGGACTATGCTAGTAGTCATCCTTCACAGTACTGTGTTGTATTTCTGTGTTGATCTTAGTGACGGTCAGATGGTACGTAGATACATTGTTATGGAGAAAACTCTTTTTTTTCCCCTACTTAGAGAAAATCACGGATTTGTTTCCCCAGTCCTACTGAGTTAGAGGATGGAGGGGCATTGCCACAACCCCATCTGTACACATCGAATCCAGTGGTTTTCATTTTAAAGTGTTGGCAACTTTGAGGACTGATTCTTTCCACATAGGCTGATTGTTGTGGTATCCATAATTGCAGCTGTATGTGCCTTTGGTACTGGCAGTCCTGAAGAGAGGCTTTCATAGGATCGTAGAATGGCTTGGGTTGGAAGGAACCCGAAAGATTATCCAGTTTCAGTCCTGCCACCATGGGCAGGGGCATCTTTCACTAGACAAGGTTGCTCAGGGCCCCATCTAACTTGGCCTTGAGTACTTCAGGGACTGGGCATCCACAACTTCTCTGGGCAACGTGTTCCACTGTCTCACTAGCCTCTGAGTAAAGAACTTCTTCCTGTGGCTTAATCTAAACCACTCCTCTTGTAGTTCAAAAACATTTTCCCTTGTCCTATCACTGTCTGTCCATGTAGAAAATTGCTCTCCCTCCTTTTTGGAAGCCGCCTTAAAGCATTGGAAAGCTTTAGTGAGATCTCCCTGGAGCCTTCTCTGTGCTGAACAACCCCAGCTCTCTCAGCTTGTCTTTGTAGGAGAGGTGCTCCAGCCTTCAGGTCATCTTTATGGCCCTCCTCTGGACCTGCCCTAACAGGTCCTCGTCTTTCTTGTGCTGAGGACTGTGGACCTGGGTGCAGTATTCCAGGTGTGGTCTCACGAGGGCAGGTTTTTCTTCTACCCTTCATTAATTTGTCATTAGTCATATGTATTTGGTTTTGTGCTGACTTATTAGTAACACCGTTTATTTTCAGTTAGTTTTTTCAGCACAGGCGCTTGATTGTACAGAAATGCTTCATAAAGTCACCGAAGGGCTTCCTGAGACATTCTGTGACTCTCAGGACTGAGGGTGATGTCTTTCAGAGTAAAAGTCTGCTTGAGAACAGCAGGGATGTCTGAGCTTCCTGTCAGTTCTGAAACAGTATGGAAAGGCTTTATTATTGCAGTGGCTGTGGCATGAATTACTGTGCAAGTATAATGTTACCTGTGGGGCGAGGTGAAGATAGAACAGAACAGAGATGGCAGTTTATGTGGTTACAGTAGAAATACTGTGAGTTTTGATTTAGCAGAGGGATAGCTGGTGAATGATGTAACAGTTTTGCATAACTGATGCATCAAAACAAAAAAATTGGTTTGATATATGCTTTCTACAGTTCAGAGGTTGGAGAAATAATAATAGATTTTTTAATTCAGTGTCAAGAACCAGGTCCTCAGGAACAAAGTCGGAGGTCTCACTTCCAAACGTGCGGTGGTTACAGCTGACAGCTGTTCAGGGTCTGTGCATACAGACAGACTTTCTCATGCCTCTTTGAACTGCTTCTGTCTTCAGCTTGGGAGCTCTCTGAGGACTGGTGTGTCAGATCTGACTGTGGGATACTGTAGCTTCTGCAGCTCTGGCAGCCTTACACAGAAGGACAGAAGTGGAGGTGAGAAGCCGCCGGGTTCCTCAAGACATACAAGACACTCCCCAGTTTCAGAACTGTGCAGGCAGGAATGAACAACCTGGTGATGGGTGGAACCTGTGCTTTCCCACGCCGGTGGAAGCCTCCATAGGTGTTACAAAATTAAATGGGAGAGGCAGTGGTATGACTTGGTTGTTGATGCCGAGAAGCATTCTTGCCAGGGCTGACATCCAACTCTGTTATTTACCAGGCTTTCAGTATTGATCATTCCAAGTGTTAAAAAGCTTAAATAGTAATTAGATTTAATTTTTACTTGAATCTGATACTTGCTTCACCTTTTAGTAGATACATTTGTGAGCATCTGTGTTTTTCAGAGCACTCCTTTTATAAGATGAATAGGTTTCATTTGCAGTTTGTTAGGTTATTTGCCTTCTTTTACTCTCCAGGGTGTGACAGTTGCTAGTTTATCTGCATTCCTTCCTGGACTAGAAAGACATCTATATTTCCCTTCATGTTTTCTCAAAGGTTCAAAGGCGAGACTGAAAAAAAAAATTGTTAAAAATTGTCATCAGTGTCAGATTACATTGAATTTTTTTTTTAATAAATTGTTCCTGTGATTATCAGTTTCTTTTTTTTGCATACTGGCAACATGTCTTAGGTGTTGTATAGACTATATGTGTTTCATTTTTAGCCAATGCATTCATATGTTTCATTATCCATGGAAAGGCATTCACAGGAATGGGAGATGCTGTAATGATATTCAGTTTTCAGTTGCAGAAGACTAGGTGGTGTAAGAGTGTAAAATATTTTCATAGTAGAGTAGCCTTATGTTAGGAGATCAGAGACACAGAATTAATTTGCACTCTGCATAATGGAAAACTTAACACTGTGTACATGACACAGATAATTTTATTCCTAGGAAAGCTGAAGAAGCTTCAAGGGAAAAACATCTACCACCTGTATAAAATGCAATGTAACTAAATAGAAATGCAAATATAAATAACATGTAGATTTTTCTTTGATCTTGCTTTTTATGCACTAAACATCATAAAAGTACCAACACTCAATTTTGGATTTTCTTGTTTCCTACCATATGTATTAAAAGCAAAGAAGTTTAACCTACATATGAAAAGTTACAGTCTGCCAAAGTCCACCCAACATGCAAATCTGTACTAATACTTCTAAATAAAAGTGTCACTGCAGCGGCCAATATTGTTTTTCCATGGAGCTGTGCTCATAGATGTGTTATTTTATTGAGGTTCTTGACTTATAGGAATTAATATAACATGAATCTTCAACTTCTGCTTGTCTGCTCTGCGTTGGAATAGAAAGGGAGAGGGAGAGCAGTGTTTCTGTGCAGTTTCCTATGACATGAGTACCTGGTGTTTTGTGCCTTGGCAATGAGGAGCTGGAGAGGTAGGATAGGATTTTATACGGAGGCGTTCATTTTGCTGTTTCCCCCACCCCCCTTTTATTCTTCTGTGGGCCTGATATTTCTGGGTCTGAGAGATTTTAGCCTGCTAGCAGCTGCTAACTTTTTCCCCAGGAAAAAGTTCTCAAGAAAGCTTCATCTGAAAACAATCTTAGCAAACAACTATCCCTTTGCAAAGCAATCTTTCTCCAAGTGGTGTTTTGCTTTTCTAGTTCTCAAAACATTTCAGCTGTTTCTCTAGTTTAACCAATGAGATTAGAGAGGTGTCATTCCTATTCACTAATCATGTTAAGTCTGTATCAGAACACTTTATAAAAGTGGTAAGAATGAAACAATAAAGTTTTTTTCTATACTCTTTACCTTCTAAAATATTTATAGTCTCTCATCCTTTTTTCGTGTTGTACAATGACATTCTTCCACCCCTTTGTTCTTCAGTGTACAGTGAGATACATTGATTTCTGTGTCTCATCTTAAATACTAATGTTTATTCAGTGGTTTTGCCTAAATTTGACAATTGTAAATGAAAAAGAATTTTGCAAGGGGCTTTCTCTTTGTCTCTTTGAACATAATTTAGGACAAAGGAAGTTCTCTAGTTTCTGGAGCTTTCTCCAAGCTAAATTGGAAATGTCTGATGCAAACAATACCGGTTCACAGAGTTCTGTTGTTTCCATCTTTTAATTCTTTTAAAGAAGGAAAGAAAGCCAACAAAAATACATTTATGTTTAAAAGTATCAATACACTAAATATAACATTTTGCCACAAAGTCTACCTAATATGAGGCGATAGATGTACATGGGGCGAGATAAGAAAATAACCTTTCAGATTTTAGTAGCTCATTAAGTTGACAGATTTGAGAAGTAATTTGTGATGGGCTTCTGCCATTCTACAGTGCACTGAAATAGTTGTCTTGAAGCTCTGTAACAAGATGCTTTTGCTCATTCTCTTTGTTCATTAGTCCATCATGTCACTGACATGCTATCATTTCAGAGTGTAGGAAATAATGTTGACTTGGTGGATAAGTAGCTTGGGGCGGTAATTATCTCTAAAATGAGTAGTTTTAATAACTGTGTACAGAAGATAAATGACAGATTCAAGTTATCTAGTCAATTATTATAGTCATGCACTATAACAAACATATTGAGAGATATAGAAGGGTTTTACTGTGTTATAGCTACTTAAATTTAGATACAGTTATAAACTTTTTTTTTTAAAAAAGAACTTTGTATTGCGAATGAAGTTTTGAGAGGAGAAATAAATATGCGTATAGATTAAGTATTATGTTAACAACTATGCAATAACCATTCTATACATAACAGTTTTGATTTTATGGAATATTCTATCCTTTTCTGGTGCTTTTAAATGGAAAGAGAAACATACAGAGAAGTATCGTGCATATGAACAAGTGAGCAATTCCATCTGCAGAGAGGAAGTTCTTTTCTCAGTGCAAACTTGGCAACAATCCTCTTGGGAAGATTGCTGTTTGGTTTCTTTGTTTATTGGTCAAATAATCAGGGTAGTCTTAATGGTGTTTTACTGCTGATTCTTGTGTTTGAACTATATTTAGAACCTGCAGAATCAACTCAGAGTGTGGAAATTAGAAAAAAAAAAGGTTGTGGCTTCTCTATCATGAAACACAGAATGTTTAGAATATATGTGTATTTGTATTTTATTGTGATTAGTGCTGAAAGCACACATGTCTCCTTTAATGTCACTTTATACACTTGAGAACATTATTCTTGGACTTCTTATGCTTATTATAATGAGTAATTTGACATGTTGTAGAAATCACTTGAAAAATTGTCTTACATATTATTGCTGCACCCATAAAATATATAGCTTAATCTTGTTTTCTGTAATCTACATATGATAATTACAGGTATATTGATAACATTTTTCTACACCATCTTTCTCTTGGGAAGGTAGTATTTCCTCCTCTGTGTGTTAGTGTTCTGAAAATAGTTTTAAATCTTCAGAGTGTAGAGTCTTCTACTGCTTTGCTAGTATCATTCATCTTCCTGTCAAGAAGGCTTTCTAGAAAGGCAACTTAATAATTTCCTATGAATTTATTTTATACTTTTAGCTACAGAAATTGTTTTACCTTTCTCAAAAAGCAATCTAAACAACAAAAAATATACCATCACTTCAGCATCACAGCTTCCGCAAGCATGGGGTTTCTCTAAATTACAAGCATGTTGGGGCTGGGTTTGTGTGTCACAGAGGTGTCAGAATTATCTTGGAAATCAAAATTGATGTGCAGAGTGCATGGGTCACTTTGATTTCTTTCTTCCACTAGCATAATAAAAACATAAGGTAGGTTTTGTCAAATGTCTGCTTTCTGATGTGTTGCTCCCTCCCACTCCTGGATAGTGATGAATTTTAAAATAAACCCTGTACAGATTCTTAGTAATGATGAGGGCTTTGACAACAAATTTTAGCAATAATTCACCTCAATTATGGCAAAAAATTACTAGTCTAGACATAGCATGGGATATTTGTAATTGACTATACGTGAAGTAATGGAAAGTAGATTCTTTCACTCAATGAGGTGTGTTGTGCTCTCTGGGGTTGTTTTGTTTCTCTTTGAAACTTGGTATGGAAAGATTTGCAGTACAAAGTTTTAAATGGAGGTTTGTGTTGCTCGTAATGTCTGTCTCACACAGTACAACACCAAATGCTTTCCTCTGTGGGCTTTGGACATTTTTTATGACTTGGTTTTCTTGGAAACAGTCCTTTGTGGGGTTATCAGTTTTGTTGGTGATGTGGAAATGAATCAGCAAAGCTAAAGTCCTTGGGCTGATTTCAGTTCAATGACATCTGCATTCTTTAGTGTGTAGGTAGAAAAGAGCCTTTCTGAACTGCTATTTTAAAGGCCTTTTTATAAAGTTAATTTTTAATATCCTTTTGTCTAGTAGCAGACTAGACACCTCAGTTACACTGTGCCAGAATGCTGTTGGAAATAGAGAGGTATCTATCATGGATTTTAAGAACCCTAGCTGCTATTTTGTTACTACGTTTTTAACCGATGTAATCTGTTTTGAACCACTAATTGTTACTGAATTGTTGCCTTTCTGTAGTAGGCTAAATGTGAGGACAAAAAATACAACAGAGAAACAGGTTTATTATATTCCTTATCTCTCATAAAAAGGATCAAGTCATACCATTAGAATAACAACCTTTTTTTTTTTCCTTTCTCTATCTTCAGAATTATGACCTAGGGATATGAATATGTAGTTCATTCCTCCTGGGACTTTGCAAACACAGCTCCAGTAATTGTATGCTCTCAAGTTCCAGTGAAATTGCGTGTGTGCAAATGAGTGTGGTAGATGAGCATACCCTGTGGTGTAACAGGTAAGTCGGGCCTTTTCTGAGCAGGTTAAGGTCTCCGTCAAGTATTCTTATGTTGCTTAATTCCTGTTTTCTTGAGCAGTCAGTGCCATTTCTCTCCTTTGGTAGTATCATGTTTGATGAACCATCTTTGCTGGTTAGCTGTTTACCTTCCTGGGTACATTGTATGTAATTTTAGCCTAACCTATCAATGCATTTTGGACCATGCTACCTAACTGGCGTCTGTGTTCTTTCATTTTGGCTGATGCATGCAGCAGGAGTCTCTGAGGGCCTGGGATGTGGCTTAGCCTGTGTCCCAGTGCATAGGCTGCCAGCAGGTGTTGATCCTGTTGCTTGCCCCCGAAGCAAGCCTGTTTACGCCAGTGTAGCACTGCTGGGCTGGGGCTGTCACCTGAGCCTTGGGTGTCACTGCTGCCTGCTTGCTGTGGGGGAATTGCCTGTTCATGTGTCTGCAGAACCATGGAGTTATTTAATGCTGGAACCTGGACCTCCTAATGTGTAATATTGTAGGATTATACAGATCACATGAAGAGCTTAGTGGTAGCCCAATTGAGCTAACGTGAATCTACAATAAATATGTAAGTAGTGTAGCTCCCCAGACATTTGATAAAAGATGAATTGTGGTTTTTAACTGAAGCAGACTGACTGTAGATGGGACAGGAAGATTTTTTGTCTCATTATAAAACATACTGTGTGTAGTTTTTCTCATGAGAGAGATCGTTAGGCAGTCTCTGTGGGGACAAGGCACAAGACATTCTTACTTTAATGTTAGCGGGCTGGATTAAATTGTGCTTGATGAGAACAGATTGATACTTTGGTTAACTACATTGCTTTACAATTTGGGGTGACTTGTTCTCTGTGAGGCTTTTAAGCAGATAGCTTTATCAGTATAAAACGTATCTTGTCCCACCTACACATGGAAAGCTTAGCATCTTTGCAAATACCGGGTAGAAATGCTGGATTGGAGAAAGCTGCCTAAATGTGAAATGCTTGCTTGAGGTAGACAAAGGACAAGAGAAATTGGGACTGCAGCACTGACATATGAAAGGACAAATGAAGAAGGAAGATGATTGTTCACATAGTTTAAATGATTCCTCTAGTAATCTGCTTCAGCTTTCTTGCTAGTAGAGCTTCTGAAGGTGAGTAGGACTTAATGAAAATGAGGATTCCTTTATGCGGTGACTGTTAACCACTGTTTCGCCATTGCATACGACAGACCTACTGCTCTCCAGTGAACAACGTGTAATCCTTCTGCACTCTTGTGGTGATTGTAGGATCATTAAGGATGGGCATGTGACTGTTCTTCATAGGCTTTGGTTTTGCAGCAAAACTTTGGCACAAGCACTATGAACCCTTTTCTTTAAAAGGATTGATATCTTCCTTTGAAACACTATTGTTAATAAGATTTAAACCCTTTCCCTGATTATAGTCCCTAAAGAAATTCTGACAAATTCATGCAGAAGGCTTTCTTTTCAATCAAAAGTAAACAAATCCTGAACAAGGTCCCTTTTAAGTTGAAACTAAGTTGAGGCATGCTAAAAATTGCCACTCATTTTTCTCCTACCTTCCCTTATCCTCTTATCTGAGACTGTAGAGGTGTGATTGCATAGCTATGAGCAAGTATAATTTTCCTCTGCTTCTTTGAAGTGGTCTAATTTCAAGCCCCTTTATGCTACACTGATCCATGAAAAAGTTTTGATATGTGCTGTTTCTTTCACTGCCATTGAGGCTTCTCTGTTGCTTCTTGTGTACCTGGACTGACAGGGCAGAAAGCTTTGGCCTGTACAGAGCAAAAGTGTGCAGCATCTGATAACCGATGTTCGCTTGTGTTTGTGAATTGTTGAGCTTGGCATCTTAATGTCCCGACAGAAGACAACCTTGATAAATTGCACAGCCTTGCAGCATATTTTATGCCTTCTTTACTGTGTTACTGTATTAGGCTGCATATCTTTTGTCTTTGTTATGCATTGACTGGGAAACCCAAATCCTGCAAACTTTGGTGTGGGTTTGTTTTGGGTTTTTTTAAATGCAAGAATAAATTTTGAAATTTTTGAGAGACACTCCACTGTGAGAAGACTTTACAAGGGATTCTCTGCTAGGCTGTTCTTCCTAGTGTACTTTGCAGTAAAATGAGTACTTCTTTTGATTGAGGTGTTCAGCCCTGTAATCAGCTGTGTGAAAAGAGCTGATGGCTTCTGAAGGAAAACTGAATGTGGATATCCTCCCATGAGCCCAATGACTGAGTCTCATGGACTGCTGCTTTTCTTTAACTGGAAATAGGCTGAGTTGTACTAAAGCGTTCTGAAATAGCTCTAGAGGGCATATATAAGTGGGCTTGACCTTGTGATAGGGTTAAACAACTGAAAGATAAGATATGTAAGATCTACCTGCTAAGAAGGTTCTGCTACTGTATGGCAGAGTCAAAGTATTAAACTGAGCAGTGGCTTTTGGAAGTAACATTTTGAATAGACTGCATGAGAGGTATATTCACACTTGTCATGGTTATTAAGTGGTGGAATAATAACTTGATCAGGATTTAGCAGAGAAAAAAAGGCTAAGTTATTGTAAAATTTTAATCATGAACTGATTAAAATAGATGGTTACTTTTGTTCTTAGTGGCCCTTGAGTTCACTTCTACTTTTTCCTCCATGAATTGGTGTTTTATAAATTAATTTACTTCCTCACCTTTGGACTCATTATGGTCAGGTTATTTGTCTTGTTTAATTGGAGTGAGATTTAATTCACGGGGAATGATGTGATATTACATTTAGAGTTGCACATTTGGTCTTGCAATATAATCAAGAAAACCTAGTCCAGTAACAAAATCTGCTTACAATGAATGTAGTCTGTCTGCTACTGCTGTAACTACAGCATGCTGTTAGATTGAAATGTATCTTACAAAATAGTCTCTCTTCCATTTCAATTACCTTTTTAAAATAGGGACGCTGTTTTTAGCATCTAGTCTGTGACCACTTAAGTTGTCAAAAGCTTTTTGAAACACTATTACAGAGTTTGAAGTCTTTGAAGCCTACACAATCTATTAGTGTTTTGTATTACTAAGGAAATCCCAGCATCCCAAGACACTTTTGAAACTGGAAATATTTGCTTCCTTACGGGAATTGATTTGAACTTAGAAATATTATTGCACATTGCATTCTGCAATGCTGTCTTGTTACTTTCAGAGTAGAGATGATTAAAAAGCCGTAGCTGGGCAGTTGTGAGGATGGTGTCTGTGTTCTTCTACTACTCTCAGATTTCTGATCCAGTAGCTGGGCTAGAGGCAAGTGAACTAAGCCCTTGTCAACAATGTTTGCTGCAAACAAGTTGTTTTCCACTAATTGTTTAAATCTGCTGGTTTTGTTCTTCATTTGATGCTCTGTATAGTCTGTTTATGATGACTTTTGTGAAGTAGGAGTAAACATGCAGAGTGAAACATTATAGATGTTATTGTTTGTCACCACAGGACAAATTATCTTTTTGGTGATTTTTTTTTTTTAAAGAGGTAAGTGGCTTTAATGTTGGGATTGTATGTATGTGCAGTATATTGCTAGGTGCAGGTTTTAGTTAGAGAACTTAAATGCTGGAAATTAATTTACTATTTTACAGTTTGTTTGTCACATATTCCCAAAGATCTTTACCAAGCAATGGGGTGGCATTTGTCTGTAATAACAAATATAGTGAATAGACCAGGCAGGATGCAAAGAACATCAGCTTGAGGGGACCTTCTAGAAGGATTCTGTGGTTGATAGCATAGACATTTCTAGAATTGGCAACACTGAAAGCCCTTACTGTTCTGATCTAGAGTCACCTGACATAGATGCAATTTGAACAAAAATGCTGGCAGTTTTTGGTGATTTGTGTATCTGAGAATTTGCTGTGTTGTCATTTGAGTGTGCCCAAACTGGTACTTGGAAATACAAAGAAGCTCTTAGGGGTTGTCATGCTGGAAATGAGGGGACACTGGCTTGTCCTAAAGGCTTCTTCCAGTGGGGCTGTATCTGGTTTGTTTTGTTGTTTTTTTTTTTTTTAATGTGGTTGCTGGACTTAGAATATCCTTGTGTAGGAAAAATGCCCATTCTCCGAGTGCAGGTTGTAGCAGTCATCTGCCTAGGCAGTAAGCTGTTAGCAGGGGCAGGACTTGAATGTTCAGTGCCATAGTGAAGGTTATAAATTCAAACACAAACATTAATAGCTAAATAATAGCACTGTTGTGGACAGTGAACTTTCCTACTGGACACACAAACATAACAGTGGCTCTGTCACTGGACCTTTTGTCATCTTGGTGGGTTTTGAATGAGTGTCAAGATATGTACTATTTCTGTTCACTTGAGGTCTTTTCATAGCTGCAGAAGAGCAGGCAATATTTCAGGAATCTGAAGCACCAATATGGAACTATCCCAAAGCAGTCTGTTTAGAGAACTAAAAGATAGGGTAGGGTCTGTCTGGTGGTGAGGGAAAGAATCCTGTCTTGATGTTTGTGGAGTAGCATCTGAGGCTGGGATAGGAAAGACGCATGAAGAAAAAAGATGAAGACAGAAAATTGCAAAGGCTAGGGAGGACAGAGAATTGTCGCACTTGCTACGCTAAAAGACACACACGGACTCTGACTTGTTCTTTTCCGACTGAGAGATCTGAAGGTCACAATTTATTTAAAACAGCACCTTATATAGTTTTTCAAACATGCCCAGTGATTAGTAGGCGAAGTTAACACCTCTCCAATCACATTGGTCAAGACAGATGTCTATCAAGAGATCTCCTCCTCCGAGAAAGAATGCTAACAAGATAACAAAATGTAAACAACGTCTATTATTTACAGAAAAATGTGTGAGAAAAGAATTTCCAAAGTGAAAACAGAAAAGCCAAGGTAACAG
The DNA here is from genome assembly GCA_013400495.1 of Nicator chloris. Classification (NCBI taxonomy): domain Eukaryota; kingdom Metazoa; phylum Chordata; class Aves; order Passeriformes; family Pycnonotidae; genus Nicator; species Nicator chloris. Next base: position 16,935 of record WAAE01007682.1, read on the forward strand.
AGAATTAAAACAGATTAGAAGAGAGTAGAAGAGAGGGTAATGGGTTAAATAGGTTTGGGTCACCTGTGTGTGGTAGCACCCTAGAGCTTTGCGTGTATCTGGAGAGTCTTACATCACTGATTTTTATCAGAATTTGTGAATAAAGCCATAGTCTCCCTTATTGTTGTTTATTATCTTAAGTACTGGAGACTAATCTGAAGTTTCTGATTGTGTACTGCTAACAGAATTTGTCATGTGATAGGTAGATGTGTAATATCAGTTTGTTTTAGTCAAATTCTTAAGCAGCATGCAAAGGCTACATTGAAACAACCTCTAAGTTGTCAGGTGAAGGAACTCAAATTCTAGAGTGGGGCTTGTCTCTGCTTTGTTAATTAAGTTCTCTTACTGCACCTTCTGATACCATCTTTAATTACATGATCATATTAGTTTTTCCAAAGCTGCTTGCTTCATTCACATCTGCTAAAAGGGTGAATTAGGGTTGTAAAGTGAAGGACACTTTTGCCTGGAGGAGTCTGCTGGAGTTCTACCGACATGGAAAGGTTTCTCTTTGCAGGGGAGTGCTGGCAAAGAGGAATTGGCAGGAAGTGGGCAGGTGATCTGAAGTATATGTCAGTTAAATATTGCTTGGATTATTAGCTATGGTATTAGGCAAAGTACTTAGAGCAGGCTTTTTCTAAATGGTGTATAAGCATGCATCATGTTTTTCCAGTGTTTCTTGGTAGAAATGTTGAGTGCTTAGAGTTGAAAACACATTGCCAGAAGTTGTGCATTTAAGGTATAGTGGTATCCACTTAAGAAAGTAATGATAAAAGCACCCAGATCCTGGGTCTCTTAGGTTGAGTTCTCAAATACACTTTCTACTTTGATCTCTGATTGTTTTTGTGTTTTGTTGTGTTTTGTTTTGTTTTTTCCTCTGCAGGAACATCAGTAATGTAGAAATAGTACATACAGTTAATTTTCACTGAACTGTTTAAGAAGTAGCAGTGTACTGGCAGGTGCCTTCAAGTAAATGAGCACATGAGCTAGTTCTTACTGGTTGTGCACAATCCTCTCTGCTGCATCTGGTTCCAGGTGGTTTATAATCTGGAGAGTAGTTTGTATGGAGTGCCAGCTTCATTCTGGAAGTGGTGTCACCCAAATAGATAAAGTGTGCAGGATTTATGCTGGTTATGCTTGCTTCTCCACACATGGAATATGTTATCTGCAAAAAGGATGGACTGGGTTGTGTTACTTGTGTAAGAGTGCTTAGCAAGTGCATAGCAAATGCATTGTAAATGCTGAAAGAAGCAGGGTTAGGATGGAGGGGGGAGGCTGATCATGCAATTGAATCTTGAACATATGAATATATGTGTGTATATACATGTATATA